>WSZQ02093281.1:25107-50978 GCA_019419845.2 Weissflogia rhopalogaster | reverse complement strand
GAAACTTCACTATGCAAGTTGAATTAAAATCGATTATGTTATGACTGAATACGGTAGATTTAATCAAATAATAAAAACGCCTATGAAACGCACATGAAACTGTCCACAATTCAAAAGAAATCAGAAATCAACTTGTTGACAGACAAAATTCGTGTTTATCACGCATAAAAGCGATAAATTCGCCATAACATTTCGTTCGCGCTGTAAAATCGCGAAAAGCGGAAAACGGGAAAAGAGCAAAACGTCGAAATCGTCGCTGAAGTAGCAGACATTTGATATCCGCACTGATTACTCCACCTGTTACTATAAATGCGCGCCGCGCTAGTTCACAACTACGACACGTTTGCGCAAACACGGAAGCGAAATCAAGATAATTGCTTGCAATGCAATGCGCAAACGTCAGCGAATGCAAACAAGCCGAGCACACTCATGCAGAAATATCAGCGCTAACTTGGGCAAAAAGCAATTGTCGCCCGATGTCATTACACTGCGGCAGGATGTTTGTCCGCGTTGCCAATATCTTCACATCTTTATGCGCAGCGCCCGGCACGCAAACAGGCGACGTGTTGATACGTTTTTGGCGGTTTTGCTCCTCGCGCCTATTGTTGCACCTGCTTTGTGCGAGTAGCAGAAAGCAGGATACGTGTGACATACCGCGAGCGAAATACACTTCTGCGTGGATGACGACGCGATGCCAGCAGACTGGGCAGGGAAGCGTGCAAAAGCTGGCGAAAGCTCGTCGAGCCCGACCGAGTTTATTGTGTACATATGTATAGTAGTGAGTGGAAATATGCGAGTGAATATGTGTAGGTGTGTCCGTAGATGTGGCATACAAAACTGTTTGACGCTAACTGGAGTGTCGAGTGCTTGTTGTTGGCACAACTGCATACCGAGTTTGAAGTGGAAGTTTACAGTTCGGAACGGCTTGACAAGTGTCAAGTAAAAAATGTTGGGAAATAATTGCGTTACTACCAAAATAAACCAGTATGTAATTCGAACGTGGAAAACGCATAATGCAAATCACAAAATTCAACATCGATTTGCTAATTCATCTTAAACTAATACCTAAGATTCTCAACTTTTAGCTTTTATACCAACTTTGTACCAATGGATTTGATATTAAGTTTTCGAGTGTCTCGGTAATTTTCAAAACGTTTCATTCATCATATACAACGTAATGGTTATTGAAAGTAGAATTTCTCATTTTCAAAGTTATTAAAACGTCTGAAAAAGAGACGCATTTTCTTAATTCTGATTGGATGGTATTTACATATATATTTTCTAAAAGCCAAGTTCTTACCGTTTTGATATTATATTCTCCAAGTCCACAGAAATTTTGGTTAAATTTTATCCATTTTGGTTTACTTTAAATTTATTAAAATTAATATTTCTATTTACTTGTAGCAAACGAAAAATATTGCGACTTTATTATTTAAATTAAATCCATTTTCTTCATCAAATTTCTAAAAAACTGTACACTAATCGATTTCCCATTAATGTTGTATCTTCCTAATGCAGAGTAAATAGAATTTCTAAATATAATTTATAAAGGCCATATACTAATCCATTTGTTATTAAATTATATCAATTCTCAGAAGTTTTTGTTATATTTTATTCATTTCTGTTAAAGTTATTTTCATTTAAACTTTTAAACCTCCTAATCGGTCGGTTTTTAAATGATCGCAAGTCGCCGAAGCTCAGGGTACATTTTATTTGAAATTGTCGTAGTTATATTTGTTCAAAGTGGAACATCAAATTTCACTTGCGTGTAGGAAGCAAAAACTGTTGCATAATCTATGGTTCTAAAATAAACGATTTGGATAGAAGACATCAGATATATTTGCCCCTTTAAAATAACGTAATTCCTTCACTTCAATTTCTTAGTCAAACAAGGTAAGCCATTCCAACTTAGTTTCATCCTCTTTCTCTTTCCAAGTTGCCAGATAAGACTTTCATATGGGGAAATTCGTAGGAAAACTTGCAAAAAGTGCAAGAAAACGTTTTTGAAAGATTAACGCCGAAACTTTAAATATGGCAGTCGATTTAATACAAATGCCTTCAAATTACGCGCCCGACAAGTGCTATTTGTACGCAAAGGTCTACTTCCTGCCACCTGATGTTATCCTCTTTTTTTTCCGACGCCTTTTTCGTTATCCCCTTTTTTCAGCTCACTTTTTTTCGCGTCGCAAGAAGGGCGCAATTTTTCATTTAGTGTGTAACTTTGTAAGCCTTTTAAGCCTATTAAATCGAATAGAATTAAAGGCAGACGTTTGTGTTTTATTTGCACAAAAGTCAGCGGAAGGCGTCAAAAGCCAAGTTTAAGCGTTACATTTGTTGTTGCGCAGTTCTTTTCGATTGCTTTTCTTTTCCTTTTGAATGCTACGGATGAAAGTATAGCGTACGCGTCAACTCACAGAAAGTACGGAAAAGTTACGGCAAAGGAAAAGTCGCACAAGATGGTGGCAACTCGGGGGAAGAAATGCCTTTGAAGGTGCAATGCAATATAGCCGAGGACAGCAACAACAACAAAGCAATAAACGAAATAAAAAATAGAATGAGTTAATACAGAAATAGGAAGGACGCACAAATGGATAAATTTATTGTGTCTAAGGATTTTCCTGAAGTAACTTACTCGGGTTGAAACAATTTTGCAGGATGTATTTTACAAATGAAATTCAAGAAGATGTAATAATACTTAGTTATTTATAAACGTCTTTTACAAGTTATATTCCGGTTCATATGGAAATATAGTATACTTTATTATTTAATAAATGGGAGAATTTACCATATATGTTCAATAATACATAGGAAACGGTTAAAGCTTAAAAATGGTAAGACGTTATCTGAGCTCGCCGAATTTTGGAAAAATAAATGGTCGGGCACATGGAACGCATTTTATCACGTTCACTGGTTTTTTCCAAGTCCGTAATCTAAAAGGGCAATAAAATACCGCATCCTATGTATTCTTCTGGAAGTCGGATCCAGTCTGCACTCACAAGGAAAGTGTTCCAATTGTCCAACACCAAATCGAATGGAACTTTTTGTACGTGTAGTACATATATAGAAATAAGTTGTGTTAACGGGATTTTGTGCCGTTTTGAGCCGTTTGTCCAAAAACAATTTTCAAAGTTTGGCCACAAATAAGTCATGGTATATATTGCTTTAACATCACACTTATTGTTAGCCGTATCGAATTCGTGGTGCATTCGCTAGAGTGCTTGCCTTCAGATCCGAGGTTTGCGGTTTCGAACATTGCCTGCGAACTTTTTTTTTCTTTTTAAATTATATATTTAACGATCTAGATAGAAGCTTAGAAAACAAAACTAATTGATAGTCACACTCAAAGCATGTATGAGATGGAAAAATGCCTATTTTCCATCTCATACGAAGAGTGTTTTAGCCCGCATTATAGAAATTATAAAATTCCTTGCTAGCCAAAATATAGCCTTTGTGGGATCATCTGATAGATTATATGAAAGAAACAACGGCAATTTTTTGAAGTTAGTTGAGCTGACTTGCAAAATATGATCATGTTACGAAAAATCATGCTGATAGAACTCAAACCATTATATCCAATTTTTGGTGTACTAAAATCAGATGTTTTAAATTTTAATTAACAAATTTAATGAAATTTTATATATAACTTGAATGATAAGAAGTTGTTGGAAAAGTGTTAAAATAATAGGGGGCGCTGGGACAAAAATTGCACGCGGCCGCTGAGGACCCTAGCGCCGGCCCTGACTACACGTACAAAAAGTTTCATTCGATTTGGTGCTTGACAATTGGAACACTCTTCTTGTCAGTCTGCTTAAGTTGTGCCTAAGCTGCCTAAGGTACCTAAGTTGCTCCCAAAAACTGTTTACATTAACAATATATAATCACGCACGAACAAATCAAAATATTAATCAGTAATAATTACATAAACATTCAGTTAACTCAACCAACTAGTTAGCCATTACAATTTCAATTCTTATCACTAATGTTTATACAGATCAGCGTCCTACAAGCCAATATACTAACCAAACAATCACACCACGCATTAATAACAATAATACCACAACTACATGTGACATGTGACATGTTTGCTGTGTTTGTGTGCCAACATGAGGCATGGTAAAGCTATTTTAATCCGCGTCTAACGCAAATGTGGGTAAATGTGGGCAAATTTGGCAAATTCGGAAAACGCCGCTAAATTCACGCATGCGAAATAATTACGCATGCTAAGCGTGCGTTATTTGCGCACCACGCGATTGGAAAGAACTGATTGAGCGTGCCGCATGCGCATCTAGTCTAACCATAAAGCGATGCAGTGGCGGGCGGTAATTTGATGATTGGCGGCGGCAGGCGGCGGTGGCGGCGAGCGAACACGACTACCCGAGCGTGCGGAATGCGTTCAGTTATATGATACGTGAATTTACGCCGGCGGCGGTTAAAGTTAAACGTATTATTTCCCCATGAAAACGTCAACATTTTCGGATTATCAGTATTTGTATTCGTTTCCATTCAGGTGGGGCTAATGCAAATAAAAACTGCAAAATTTATCTCATTTTACGCATTTCCGAGGCATCTATTAACAATGATTGATATTAATCTGCTGCAAATTACACAATTACTTTCATGAAATTGTAGTTTTATAGGTAACTCTATTTACAACCGGGTTTATCACATTCTGCCAATTTAATAGACATTTTAAATAATTGACATTCGAAGTTTTGTCACATTTCAATGCGAATACAAAAGTAAACCAAATGTACTATTCCTATTTAAATTAATTAAAAGTCTGAGAACACATTTACAGAAGAAGAATCTTAACTATTATGAAATTTAGGTCGAAAGGCCTAAAGACAAGATCCGATGGAGGCGCCGAACGATATAACTGCCAGCTGTAAAGTTTTAATTGACAGATATCTGAATTTTCAATCCAATTTATCTCAGTTTAACATTTAAAAACTTATTATTATGCTTCCTTAGTTTACAAATTAAATAATTAAAGTTAATATTCGAGATTTGGTCGATTTGGAAACATAATAAAATTAAACAAAGAAACATTGTTTGCACACAGAATTAAAATTCACGGATCACATTCACAAAGGAAAAATCTCAACTATTTTGATATTTCAGTTAGAAGTATCAAGTACGAGATATGGTGGAGGCGCCGGACGCAATGGCAACCTGCTCTGAAATGACCGGCGCCTCCACCACGATGGCATTTTTAATAGACCTGCCGTTAACTGCAACGTATTATAACACCCCCACCGAAAGGTGGAAGTGCCTCCTGCCGTATAAATATGAAGCACTCCGTTTACGACGCGCTTTTGGCACATAATGAAAAGTCGTCCAGCGTTCTCCTGCAAAGCTTATCAGTTATAGCACGCCACTAACAGATACGCCGGCGTTTTTATCCGTTTTCGAGGAGACATGCAAGACAAAACCGCGAACGCACAACAATTCTGCTGTGTATGGTCGTCGCAAGGACAAAGGAAAATCGCTTCGTCTTCATTTTTGTATCGTTTTTGTACAGTTATTGTTCCATCTTGGTTATAATGTTAATTTTTTGCTGATGGTCAATAGCCATCGCGGACAACTGTACTGGCGGGCAAACTGTCAGTGCAACTAACAGGGGACGTGAATTTGCGCATTGAGTCACGAGGGATGAAGAGGGAAAGCAGATGAGAACCGCTGTCCTAATTTCGTACCACTGAGCCGACGTGTTGTAGCAATAACACGCCGTAAAAATCCCTTCTTTCGTCCTGCAGAAGTTTTGCGCAGTTCGACGCGTTAAATTTTTATGTGGCTATAATAAAAAGGGTTTATGACTTCTATAAAAACTATAATTTGTCCAGGACGTGGACGGCCATTCTGGATGCTTTGTGTTTAGATATTTTTTACTGTGGCAATGTTGTGAAAACCTCAAAGTTATCTAGTACTCAAAGTGGAAACTTCCATATCTTACAAAAAAATGCACTTGACGAATACAGTAACTTTTAAGCGTAATTAATTTCAAACTAATTAAAATAATTCTTTGATCTTCCTACATTGTGAGAAACGAATTAATTAGCTTTCGGTGAAGTGAAGTATATTTTCATGGGTTAATGAAAATTTGCTTTAATTAAACTTTCGAAAGTACTATTTTTTCAACCTTTAATTTTATGCACTCACTTTTGATCTTTAAAGAACACTTTTTAAGATGAAATAGAAGCATTTATACAAACGGCGAAATAGTAAGATATCAGATAATTGGATTTCTTAGCCTTCAAAACGTAGGCAACTTCTTGAACGTAGATTTCCTGTCGTAGTACCTAAACAAGCCGCTAACGTCACATATTTAGTCAAGAGCTCTACTATTGTACAGTTAGTTATTGTAGTTATAAAATATTCTGTTGATAATGTCCCCGATTCCTATGAAAAATAATTAATAGAAATTTTATGAAACTAAAATTTAATGCCTTTCTATAAAAATTAAATCTGCATTAAAGACCATAAACTTTGATTTAATGATTCCCCGACGAACATCAATTGTCCCCATTGAATTCCGCTTAATTGAAAGCATAAAATACTAGATGATCAATAAGCGCAGCTTTAACCTAGTTTTTCATTCAGTTTTCATTCCAGTTTTCAACTATAAAACGGCGCCAAAGTGCATTAAAACCTCAGCCATCAACTCGGCGCCTCTGTACGGCAGGCGTGTTGCTACGAGTGTAATTAAAGTTTTTCCTACCCATTCGATAATTACATTTTAATTGCGCCTACAATGGCGGGCGTCGTTTCACCTGCTCGCGTTTGCTCCGCCAAAGGAAGGTGCGAGCAGCCCTAAACTTCACGGAATCGCTTTTTGCGGTCGATCACCATCCAATCGAAACTCCAATTTCAATTACGATTTACAATTTCGTTTCAATTACGTGCCGCCGATTGCATGGCCCAACATACGGAGTCTTGATTGAGTTCTGATTTCATAAATTTTGCAAAATCTGTTCATAGGGCGCCTTTGTACGCGTGTAATTGATAGTTCGTTTTTTGCGCATTGTGCACACTGTACAGGGGGGCGGCATCGCACAATACTACTATTAATACGGACGTGCTCTATCTTCGCAACACGTCTGCCGCCGCGCCGTTCGCCTTGAATGCGCTGCCAGACTGTAATAAATTACAGCTGACGAGCATAATGTGTACGCTGGGTTGCATTCCTTCACTCCACGCGCTAGCGTGACATACGGTAGATGGCGCTGCCAGCGCAAATTACCCTCGAGCATGCTAAACATGAATACTTTTCAATTTGTTATGCATTTTAACCGCCCCTCTGATACCACTACACCTACGTGAACTACTGGAAGTCGATTTATTATCCTTTATACTAGCCTTTTATAATTCCAAGCTTTTATTAGTCTTTCAGGCTTTATTGGGCGGTTTTGTAACTATTTTTTTAGATTTTTATGGCATTGTTCGCAGTTTTTTTTCGCAAAAATGCTACACTTTTTTTTAACTTGAAAAATATGTTCTTGAATATTTTGTAAAAAATCATACTATTTTATTTATGTTTACAATTTTAATATTTCACTATAAGGAAATCGATATTACACTATGACATAAATGTATTAATTATGCTTTTTAAAAGGGCAATACAATTTTTTGTACCGATTAAACACATAAAAACAATAAGTATAAAAAACAAAATAACAGTTTTCTACTTTATATAATTTGAATATGCGTAGTTTTGGCATAATTGGCATAATACTTAGACCGGGAGCCAGTAAATTCATCACGGTAAAATCACCGCGGAACAATCGCCGCTATTAAATCACCGCTACGAAAATTAACCGCGCGAAAACTCACCGCTGATATAAATGACCGATAGGAAAATTCACCACGGGGCTTGGGTGGTGTCCGGGGCCATTGCGCCTATAGCGGATGTTATTCCGTAAACAACAGTTACTATTGTCCAGCCAAGTGGCGCAGTGGTATGGTTGATACTACAACTGATATTGGTTGATATGACTACTGCCCACGTGGTCCTGGGTTCGATTCTTGGTGGAGATGCATAGTAAAGTGAATTCTTCTTCTTATCAATAGTATTAGCCTCTAATATGACTAATTACGTTGAACAAGAATTGAATAGAGCTAATGACCATAGCAGTCGATGCTCGGTAAATCAAAAAAAAAAAAAAAACAGTTACTATTATTACATGCATATAAAACTAATTTAAATGAAATTGACGTCTAAAACGAAGGCGTCCAAGTTAAGACAATCAGATTCATGTGATATTATCGTATAATCGTAATGAAAAAAAGTCAGATATGAAATGAGTATATATACAGAAAAGTTTGCTGCCCTTGTTCCTCACCGAACTAACAATAAGCGTTAAGAAGTTAACTACTCACCATTTCCTCTGTACATTATTGAATGTGTCTCATGGGTTATCATGGTTATGTTGATAGAACTTGTCTGCTAATTAATTGCGAGGTATTCCTTAGCAATGATTGAAACTCATAGAAGATAAAATAAGTTGCTCGTTTAGGGGCACTTGTTATTAATGTCACGCGGTGATTTTACTAGCGGTGAATTTACTCGCGGTGATTTTTCTTCGCGGTGATTTTTCTTCGCGGTGAATATACCGCTGTGAATTTACAGCGGTGAATTTTCGTAGATAAGACCTACTCGTACTCGCAATTTGTCATTTTTTAATGGCGATATAAAAAATGTGGTGTTCTTCAGATTGAGTCAAATTTTTAACCCCAATGGAAGGATTAAAGGTATAAAAGCTACCAGAATGAAAAAACACAAAACAGAGGACATTCGAAAGCAGAAAATAATAGCTTGCAGCCGAATTAAAAGTTGCGAAATTCGCTGTAAAAGTCGAGCCTCCCACTCACTAAATTTATAAATTAAAAGTTAATTACTTTCCAAGTGTTTCCACCCCATCCGCACCGGCACAACCTCTCTGTAAGTCGGCAAAGAGCAGCCCCGAAGGCAAACGAAACGAAGCGATGTGCATTTACACCTTGCGACCGCAGCCGTTTTTCAAACTTTTTAAAATATGTATAGATAAAGTTGGCGCATCGTTTAAATTCAATGCACAAAAGCTTCGCATGGAAGAACTATGCGCAAACATTGTTCACGGGCGCATGTTTCCACTTGCGCGGGCGTGGTGGTGGTGGTACCTTAGCACGAGAGGTGCACACCCAGTAGAAGGAGGCTGTCGGCGTAGGTCGTTCGACTACTGCCTGACTGGCACATTTCCTGCAGGATATGGCACATCCTGGTTGGAAAACTTTGCGCTCGCCTCGGAAGAGTGACGGAAACTTTTCTGCACCGCCCATCTACCTACACCTTCGCGGAGGGCGCAAATTGCGCGTTTTATTCATGGATGTCGGTAAGTTTTTTGACACTTTGTAGTCGTGGCGAGAAAACAAGTGAGGCAAGAAAAAATTACAGGAAAGCAATATGTGAAACAGCAACAAGTTTCAATTAAGAAATAGTTGTTTTTATCACAAATGTATGAAAAATTTGCATAAATTGAGTTGATTTATGTATACCACGTATATTCTGGTAGAAAATATAATAAATACAATTGCATCAAGTACATTTTTGATAAACACTATAGAACATCTTAGATCATCTGGGATTTCGTATCTTTTACGAGCCATAAAATTGAAAAAAAACATTTTCTAAACCTAGAAACATTTCACAAGCTGTCCAATATTCTCCCGTAATATATTATCCCAGGTTTTATTCGTTCTACTGACAAACGTATAAAATAAAATCGAATTGAATCGCAGGTACATTCCATTCTTCGGCGCTCTTTTTTCTCGTTCGTAGCGAGGCGAGTACGTGCAAAAAACTGCGATAACCTCTGTTCTTCAATTCGCCTCTTAATAACGCTCGGCCTTTCTATTGACGGTTAGATGAATTTCATGCAATCGCATCGTGTGATAGCGCACGCCGCCGCCGCGTGTTCATCGGCAAATTATATTGATTGATGATGCCAGCCAGTTTCCACTCGAGCGTCGACGAAAACAGGAAGCGCCTTTCAATTGTGCGCCATGTTGAGCGTTGCCAAACTGGATCAACTCACAATCAAGTATCTCCTAACAAGCATACTTAGGAGGAGATGCCCAAGAACAATCTTTTTACGAATACAAAGCCTTTTTTTGTTTGATTTGTAAAGGAAAATGAAAAATTGTTCGACTTGAATACAGATATGATTAATGCCATTATTTCGTATTATTTTGATTGTAATTTGATAGGATTTTATTGAAAATTTAATACTTTTCATATAATTAGAAATTTTATTTCTTCTGGAAGAAAATAGGTAGATAGATATATTTTAACGGCTATCGACCATTACAGTCTTTCTGCCATGAAACAAATGTACCTTGTAATACATAGTATATATAATAGGTTTACATATTTACGAATGTTCGTAGTAGTGTGTTTTCAGAAGTATTGAATTTGATAGATGAATTTTCAGTGAAAGGAATACAATGTGGTTCAATGATAGCCAAATTAATATTTTTGAATTTTTGTTAGAGTTCGATATGCCGCATGTTGATGGGGAGTTTTTGGGATTTGGTGTATAACAGGGTGTTCGGTGGGTTATGTAGGGGGTTATTAGGATATCGGAGTTTGGTTATGGTTCGCAGTGCTGTTGTTTCTACTACTTTAATTATGCGTTTTGTTCTGTTGGTATTATCTAGCAATATCAGTTGATAGTCTAGGATAGGTTTGTAGATTTGTAGATACGAGTGGCCGTTGTGGTTCTTTTCTATAGGTTAGAGTTCGAAAAGGCATTGCTCTTATATTGATCTGAGTTTTTATGTGTGTGCCCTGTTTTGTAAATGTGATTAAGTTCTCAAATTCAATACCCAGATATTTAACTGTTTTTTCCGCATGTATGGGAAGAAAATATTTATCAGCAGAAACAGAATTATAAGCAAATTTAATAGTGACAAATAAAAGTACATAAAATGAAGTTTAAAAGTAGTTTCTTGACATATAATTATATAATAGAATTTGGAGTTTTTTTCGTTGCCTAGAGTAAGAAATACAATTAAAGTTTAAATTTGACCAATGAGAAGAGAGCATCAGGCGACAGCAGTATGTAACTGTCGTCGCAACGAATTAAATTTTCACTAAACCATTTCCCGAAGTTTCCATTCTGCGGGCTAGTGCAACGTGCTCCAGTTTCGCAACCGGGGGAGGGCGCAGGGCACACGTCTTCGGGAAACTTCCCCGCAGGCATTTGATGTGATGACCCGTCGACTATGTCTGGTCGAAGTGCGGAGAAAGGTTCAACCAATTATTTATGTTGGAAATAGTTCTGTGTCCTTGTCGAAACTCCTTGACACATTCTCGCACTGCCCCCACTAGACGACTCGAAATTAATTGACATATAACAATTCTAAGTAGTTGCAACATTTGTTATTAATTATTATGAAGAAATGCCTGGGATTAAATTATTCAACTCTAGGTCGCCAGTTAGAAAGTTCTTCCATCAATTCAGTGATTATAGAATTATAATCCTGAACTTAGAGAAAGTTTGAATATATTCAGTCCCTCTATAAGGGTTGAGGGTAATAAACAACTTTAGTAGTTTATTATTTTGAAGAAACTTCTAGGTTTGTTTAATATTATCTCTAACTTTAAATCGAGATTATTTGTAGATTTAGATATGATTTTCGAAATCATCAGAAGTCATTTATCACCGAATTGGTCTTAAAACTAGAAATATGTGCTAGTAAACTTAGATCTCTAGAAGATGAAGATCATATTCGAGGACAATAAACTACGATTATCAGGTGTGCATCGACGCCCCGCTGTGGTGGAGATATGCAGAGAGCTTTTCCCCTTCAGCATATCCGGCCGAGATAAATCCAATTTGACGGTCGGGTGATTAAGGTCATCCCCTGTGCGCACCCGGCGCATCCACCAGCGGCGCTGGCCGCATTGTGTTTGACCCACGGCTGTTGTACACATTTGACTGGCATCGGAAACGCCGCCTACAGTGTTCTCTTACACCCACGCCATTGTTTTCATCCGCCGTGCGCAGCGCAAACCGTCGAGGGCGACGTAGCTAAAACCCGGTCCTCTCGGCAGAACAAAAGCGCAAAATATGAATCACTCAGAGCTGCCTGGAGCTGCAGGTATGAAGCTTGACCCTTGCTGTCGGCTATGAGACGATGCGTAGGAGTTTCCCGCAAAACTTTGGGTGCTCACAAGCAGGCAGGCAAGCGATAAGAATCACTCGAATTGGCCGTGTCGAGAGGACTGAGGGTCTCGGCGACATACAACTCGAACGTTATTAATACCAATCAAGGTGTTGATTGGCTGTTAACCCCGAAATTTTACCTATTTGCCGGCAGGCGCTGGGTTAATTGAAATTTCTGATAAGATTCAAAATTGAGGGTCTCGGGTTCGGACGGTGGTTTATACAAATTCTTAAGACTTTTTCTTTAGTCTTCCAGAATATATTTCATCAGTTTCTAATATTTTGTGCCATTTTATAATCTACGCTAATTCTGAGCTATTCCAAAAAACGTTAAATAATCCTTGAGGATTGACGAATGCTTGATGTTGAACAATTTGCTATTATGACTTTCGAAGTCAGTCGGAAGGTCTGAGGTTCAATTCTTGCTTGCGGTACTATCTTTAATTAGTCTTATCTAATCTAATCTCTCATCTAATTTGTTTTTATTACTCTCTTACATTTTCGTGATTGATTTGCTATTTTTTAGTATTTGGACCACGAACTTTGCGATTTCAAAGCGAGGACGCTACCACTCTAGCTTAGTTGCAATCAGCAAGAGTCTTTTTCAGCGCAATGCGTGAATTTTATGATCTAAAAAGGTTAAAAAAATTTAATTTTTTAAAAGGTTTGAGGTTCGCATAAAGATTATACCATCCTAAACTATCTTTAAAACAAAAGAAACAAAAATTAAACTTAAAAATAGATTTCTCTCTTCCCGGGCATATTTCAAAAGTGTATAATCGTGCTTTTCATGATGCCTGCTGCCTGCAGTCACGGAAAACCCTTCTAAATTCAAACTCCCCTTGCCAAGAGCTAGACCGACCGGTAGTGCTATCAGCATATTTCCGAGAGCTATAATTTGTTTTTGTAAATATGCCCCAGAGTGGACTTGCGTGCTGAAATATCACAACTCCTTTCTGGGGCGGGCGAAATAGTGTGATTTTTATTGCATTGCATGCGCCATAAATTTCGGCACGGAATGTAAATAACTGTCAATTAAAAAGCGCGCAAAAAATTTGGTGAATTATTGGGCGATGTCAAGCTTTCCGAGCTTTTATTAGCATACGCCAGCAGCACGCGCAATAAAACACTCAAAATTTTAGTTTTTCCGGGCTGTTGTGTGACGTTGTGTTCGGATGCTCACTGCTTTTTCGCACAATCGAAATACGCGCTTGTGCATTTTCACAAAAGTTGTATTACAACAAAAGGTTATTATGTTTGTATCCTTGGCGTTTAATGTCCTATTCAGTTTCTGTAATTTGCTTGTTAATACTTGACTTTATTTTCATTCTAACTTGACGATTTCATTCGGGGTTTATTTTTTGAAAATTGCTTTTTAACTGTTTGCTTTGCAGTGCCAATAAACAAATAAAAACATTAGGTAACACAAGAAGGAACTGATAATAAAACCAACTTCATGGAATATAAAATTAAATCCCATATTAAGTGCAACAGTTTTAATTATATAATCCTTAATTTTGCTGGCTGATGGCTTCTAAGCCAATCGTTTGTTTTGAATAGTATATTAATCTATAAAACGATACATTAAAGGGCTATTAAGTGATATAGTTATTATTAAGCAGTGAATGAAACAAGGCTTATTAATTTTAATATAAAACTTTTCGTCATAATCACATTCATGAAAACTATTATTCATAACTTTACGTTATTCATAACTTCGCTAGACCATACGAACAAAACTACTAATGCATCTTGAGCAAATCGTTCATCATTAGAAAGATAATTTAAAGATCAATTCAATGTTGTCAAACCTGAAGTTATAACCTTCTTTATAATTAAAGTTATAAAGCATTACAAGCGTATCAATCATCAATATCAAAACTTAAACTAAATTTCCTTGCATTATCTATTCAGAACTTCACATCATAAATCACATAAATCACATGATAAACTATGTTAATAACTAAGAATCTAGTTCAGGGACTTCAGTTCATTCTAGTTCAGGTGTTATTTTATATCAATTCATATCAAGAGGAACATCATTAATCATTTAAATAATTTTTGATGGAAATTAGTCATAACTTCAGTGGATTATAACCCTTAAACCAATGAGTTGTATTAAGTAGAATGTTTATCATTAAAGAGACAATTTAAAGGGCTATTAAATGATACTATACTCATTATTAAGAATGGAAGTGAAACATGACTTATTATTGTCATTATCAAACGCTTCGTCGTAATCATATACATGAACGTCATTCGAAACTTTGCTTGACCGTTACAGTAACAACTAAACTACTTAAGTGTGCTGAGTAAATTGAACACCATTATAAAGATTATTTGATAGTCTATAAAATGATGACAAAATTGAGACCATCCCTATTTTATTATTGAATTTATCAACCTTAATAGCGCTTCAATCACAAACAATGGGCGTCAAAACTTTTGCTACATTTTCTTCAAAAAGTTCTTGCACCACTCGCTTGAAAACACTCCTTTTCAATAAGAATCCCTGGTTATTCATAGAGAAAAATCAAGGAAAACAACTTGACTCCATCAATCCCATCTCGTTGACTCTCGGGTAAAGAAAGTAAATTCTGAAGAATGCGATGTCATCGCATCGTATCAATCGCCACCACCTCCATCGCCGATATCAATATAAAAATCAAAAAAAAGGTTCCGCAAAGTGCGTGTGAAGTGACGTCTTCAATCACGTCCTCGAGGGCAAATCTCATGCATATGTTGCCACCCAGCCTCAAACCTTCTTCGCATCGTAAACCCCTTTCGACATAGCATTAGACGTCCGGAAGACAGGGGGCGGATTGATGCATGAACGCATCAACTATCCTTTGCCCCCCTGGAGCAAAGCAGACGCTGCTTTAAGGATGAATGAATGCATTTGTGCATTTTCCCTCGGGGAAACTCAACGTAGCACAGCGCAACCGGGAACTAAATGTGCTGAGAAATATGACATTTTCGAAAGGAGCACGCCAAGCAAAGAAAGTAAAAGTCCCCGCTGGTAACATCTTGACGGACATGACATAAAATTCGGCTCCACTTCGCGATAATATTTGCTATAAAAGTCCTGCCACTGCCAACAAGACTATTTTCACAGCGCACGCCTCGAAAGTCGTAAAGCTGCATGCAACGTAAATTATTTTCGTTATTCATGTTTTAATTGCGAGTGCGCTTGCAGAAAATCAACAACCGAATATTTCGCTGAATATAAGGAATATACGACATACTGCGTCCTGGATCAGGCGGCAGCAGGTATGGGAAAACAAAGGAAGTTAAGCAGGAACTTTACTGGTTTTGCAGGCGTTGTTAAATTCTAATTGTTTTTGTTTGCGTTCCGAGTACACGAGTATTTATGCTACCTACAACTAATTAGAGTTTGTTATCAATTCATTTATTATTAAATGAGCTTATGGTGGCTTTATTTCGATAAGACATTTCTTCAAATTTAGATATTAATCAAATATTTCATATTATTTTATAGGACTGAATAGGTATAAGTTAAATTAAATTAATTTTATGTTACTAGATTAACGATTAACAATTGAAGTAGTCAGTATAATGCAGCAATCTAGCCGTTTATGATATAATACAAAGAAAGTGTAAAGCATTAAATTTCTGAATTAAACTTCTTTTAATGTTAGTAATACTAATATATTGTTTTACAGAGAATATTTGTGAAAGTTTTAATTTAGACCATGGTAATATGATATAATTGGACTAAATTAAATGTCATCATACATATTACTAAACACCCAATGAAACATGACTTACTGCTAATAATAACAAACTATCCTTCGTAACAGTATTCATAACTTTGATCATTTCAGCTAAACTACTAATGTGCCCTAAGTAAATTACACATCATTAGAAAGATAATTTAATAATCAATGAAATGATGTCAAAACGCCCACCCGGGCAGCACAGTTGGTAGTGCTTCGGTCTACCGTGCAGGCGGACGGGGTTCGAGTAATACAATAGTATTATTTTGATGTCAAAATTTGGGGTTATATTTATTTTATTATTGAAGTTATCAACGCTGAAAGTGTTTTGCTCCTAAATAATGGAAAAAGTATTAATTACTTAGCCGTGTCATAATTTGCAATGAATAAATATTTCGGAATGAATCAAATATATTTTAAAACATAATTTAAAGTTTTTTCTAGTTATGAACCCTTAAAATCTCTTCAACCATAAACAATAGTTATCCAAACTTTTCATGAATTTCACAAACCTTTCACACTTCTCAAGCTAAATACACTTCGTTTTAATATGAATCTTTGGTTATTCATGAATAAGTGGCATGAGAAACCCAATCTTGTTGATTTGGATAAAACTATTAACCATAAAATAAAAATTATGTTTTGTAAGAAAAATAATATAAAATATATTTAATTATTTGGTCCGGATTTTTTTAGAAACAGCAAAAATTTAGTGAACCCGCACAGAAAAAAACAATCCGAAGAGCTTTTCATTCGATGTACTTGACGTTTTCACTCCGGTCATACGTGTCCCACATAAAAATCGCCGAGCTTTGTTCTCTATCTCCGCAGTATCACCCTGGCATGTAAATCTCCAACCGAAATAAAACACAGCCGGCCGGAAGTTAAAAAAAAGCACAAGAATCACGTGTATTCTCACGCATTTCTCCTTTGACCAGAATGCTGACTGAATTTCGAACGTAAGAAAACGCACAAGCGCAAATGAAAAAGTTTGTACGAAACGTAAGAAAATGCAGGAAACTTAGAAAGAGGAAAAAAAAACCGGAGCAATCAGTGCATTCGGGTGTCTTTCCGCCAACCACGCGCACGAAATAATAAGTTGCGAACACGAGCAGACGAATAAAAAAACAACGAAGAGAAGCACC
This sequence comes from Weissflogia rhopalogaster, assembly GCA_019419845.2. NCBI lineage: Eukaryota > Metazoa > Arthropoda > Insecta > Coleoptera > Staphylinidae > Weissflogia > Weissflogia rhopalogaster. The sequence continues at coordinate 33,893 of WSZQ02093281.1, read as the reverse complement.
AAACCCGTGGTCTTACAACTCGCAAATTAAAAATCCTTCTGCTGGAGCGTAAACTTTTTCGGACCATTGCGCTTTAGCAGCTCCTAGTTTCGGGTTTATGCAAATGCGCATAGTAAATTAAACTTAAATAGCCGTCGCTGGGCGAGCAAAAAACGTCCTGGTAGGATGATGTTCCACGAATTACTTCATTACGGCAGCCACAGCCTTTCGAAAATTAGCGATTTTTAAGTCGTCTCTGAAATTGCCTGGCAATTTTGTCGGTGGAGCACGCGAAAAACCGGAACGGATACTAAAACATCGCATAACATCTCCGTTAAAAACTTTACGAGGGTTTTAATTAAATCCTGCATTATTTATTTCCGTTTGCCGTCCCGAACATATTCTCCATGTTTTATTGGCGGCTCCTTTTGATTTCAGAGCGGCAGAAGCAGAGCGGGTGGTACTTTAATAGTTTCGCGGATTCAATTTCCAGACGTTTCAGTAGCAGGCGCACAGGCAGGCGGCTTCGTCAAGTTGCAGTTGGAACTGCAAACTCGCAGAAAAGTTTGCTTCATTTTTACGCCGTGAGATACCGTTTTGCACAACTGCATTTTAACGCGTCTATTTCACTGCCTTGATGAATTACACCTCTTAACTTTCCCGAAGTTCGCTCTCTGTTTGATACAGCGGCCACGTTGAGGGCCACGAACGGGAAAAGCAGGAATGTGCGGCAAGCAGTAGAAGAGCATATCTTCCTTGGGGTTTAGGCGAGTGTGAAATGCTTTCCGGAAGATTGCAGATGTTTCATACTTAGGCTCTTGAGATGTGTTTTAGAGCTACTTATGAATTTGTAAAACTACTGCAAAGCGCAAAGAAAAACAATCAAGTAGGAAGTTTTAACCTTTTAATTCTTGGTATTTGGCAGGAAAATTACGTCCTCTACGCAGTTGTTTGCCATAGAGTATAAAAGTAATAGTTTTCTTTTAATTGGCTTGGAGAAAATTCGAAGAAGTAAACACTCCTATTGATTTAAAAATCAATTAATTACCAATTTTTTACGCAAGCATATGTTTAAAACTTAATTTGATTCCAGTTTACAGTACTACAGCAAAAAATATCGAAATGCAACAGTACTAGTTTAGAATAAAATGACATTGGGAAAAATATATAAGAAAATGTTACCAAGTAGTGAAAATGTATATAGTATGTTTCTAATTGTTACTTCAAATAATGAGATTTTCAAATGGTTTTCATTTTTCTAGTTTCGAGTATTTTTTATATTTTTTTGAAAGACACTCTTATAGTAGAAAACCTCACATGTATATCTCTTTATGGACACCCCAATGTAAAATTATAGACTTTGATCAGCTAGACAGGTCGCGGACAAAATTGAAAAATCGGATTTGCACATTTTCATTAACATGAGTGATCAAATTGTAAGTAACATATGTAAAACCCGGTTGCTACACATCCAATAAGGAGTACTATGAAAGCTTCGCAGCTAGGTTGCGTAGGTAACTTCAGAACGGTATATCTTTGAGATTCCAGGTACTTTTTCGCTAAATAGACATTGGCGACCTCTAACACCACAAACAACAATAGCTTCCGGTTTGGCGTAAGTCCCATTTTTATGAATATCATGGAATGTTGCTGCTGATTTTTTTCATTTATGCATCACAAAGTACGCTCTACCAGGAACGTCAAATTTCCATGTGCGTTTTTTCCTGATATTTTCCTTATAACCCCCAGTAGTACACTGAAATCTACTTAAAACTATTATTGGAAACAAGTAAAACCCGGTTTTTTCCAGAAAAACTAAGGTTTTATGCGAGAAGTGGCAGATATTTACCTCGAAAGCCCAATGTTTGCATTTCAACCATGCTATACAAGGAAAGAAGAAGCGAAGGAAAAAAGGAAGCAGAAAAATACAACTTGACGCAGAAGTCAAGGTGAAAGTAAGAACTTGTATCCGAGTTTATGGGCTATCGAGGGTAAAAAAAAAACCCAGCCACCGCCGTCGCCTTCGAGCGAAAAGGAAATTGCTGTTTTATATTCAGCGCCATCCACGCACGCAGCCGCCACCGCCGCCACGGTTGCCGCTCGCACGCCCTCGAGGGCAGCAGCGTGCGCGACGTCGACAATCTTTAGCGTCGCGCGTCGTTTTACATAATTATGTTCTATCGAAGATGGCGTACTTCGTATGAGGGGGCGGCACGCCGACATACCGCCTTCACGCTCGCAAACCTACTATCTAGACACACTTACCAAACATAGTAAACTATTTTATGCACTCGTCATATTTTTATACCTTTTATTTGTGTGCATATGACGAGCAGGCGCTAGTGACTTAATTTTATACGCTTGAATACTGCGTAAAATTTCGCGGCGGCAAGCTCGGCATTACCAATTCAAATACGGCTTCAAATACTGCCGTCGGCCGTCACACACGCTGGAGGCGTAGATGGCTGTTGGCTACGGTGGCGGTTCGAAGGAAAAGCTCGAAACGCGCAAGCGGCAAAACATAACCGAGTTTGCTTAATAACCAAAACTCGCAAGTAAATTAACAACGTTACGGCAGCATTTACATAATTCAAGTCTCGTGCTTTTCGTTCTTGTTTATTGTGACTTTTTTTGGGAATGAAGGCGGCACCGAGGCAGGAGGAGACCAACTGATGTTTGACAAACTTTTCTTTATGCGATGAGCGTGAGAAAAACCCTGTTTTCTGCGTTTTTGGGGGGCTACAAAACTCTAATTTCTAAAACAACTTTCTACATTTGTAAATTATCCTAGCAGAAACCCTGAAATGTTTATGTAAAGTTTTAAAACAGAAAGAAAAAGTTAAAACGTCAAAAACTTTCTAAATACAGTAATGTAATATGAAAATAATGTTGATTATTTTTCAAGATTATCGAATTAAAAAACAGAGAGTTACTTCCAGACTTCCGATAGAACATGTTATTTTTCTTGTTAGTGACCGTGACAGGACAAGTCACTCGAAAGGAAATATTCTGGCATAACGTGTTTGCTCTGTATCTCACAACTAATAATTACTGGTGATAAAATGAGTTATCGCGATAAACGGATTTCAGGTGATAAGACTTCCTGATTCCCCAGAACCTACTTAAATGAAAGACGCTTGAGAGATGTACCCTGTTAAAACGCACACTATACAGGCTATATAGTACCACTAAGAACATGAAGTTACCATGACGTTGATAAGCATAAGAGCTTAATGTGGCAACCGTGGCAGGGATGTCCCTACAGATTGACAGACCAGTGGCCCCACAGGAGTCCGCCCATAGGGGGAGGAGGGAATTTAACGGTCCGGCCGACTGACGCGACGTCATGTCACGCCGAGGGAACACCTTTGGAACATATCAAAAAAAGTGAGGACCATTGCTCCCGTTGATTCCGGGAATATAGATTATATATTCTCGACTCTAGGACAGGTTATGCAGGAGTGGAACTGATAGGACGTCTTTGGTATATACAGCACGAGAAAACAATTTCAGAATTAATACGCCCTAAGATCCAGTGAAATCGGTTCTTCCATGTGGAACCAATATAGATTATATAAGATCCATGAAGCAGTACCATAATTTGGTACCATAATCACCACACTTCGGTAAATTCAGGTCTAACATCTTGAAAAACTAAGCCACTTTGATACGATGTGTTTATTCTTGTTAATAAATGTGCCGACTCTTTAAAATGGCTCCCAAAATGTTGGTAACCCTAAAGTAAAAAAAAACGCGGGTTCATCCTATTTCTCTTCGTCAGAGTAAACTAAATCCAAAAACGACCGTATATAAAACGGGGTGTCAAAAGTCTAGCTAGACAGGACAAAGATTGACACATTTACAAAACGCTTTCGTTTCCGTTTCGATTCCATCAATTCCCAGATTCGCGCCGCCCAGCACAAAACGGCAAACCGTATATATGCATCGCAAATGCCAGCGCTTTCCACTTATTTCCGACTTCGTCCCTTTTTGCACGCCTGGTCGCGGGTGGGTTGTTTCATCGTCCCGCTGAACGCCCAAAGAAGGGCGAAAAAAACTCGGAACAGTAGCACAGTAGTGCGCGGCAAATTGCGAACAATCGGCAAACATACTCGTTGAAACACGCAATCGTGTAAACTGTAAATATACTGCCACTCTGTCGGCATACATTTCGCTTGTTTCAGGTCACGACTTCCGACTTAGGAGCGCTTTCCTTTTTTTCGCACGCCGAACGAACACGCCTCAAAGTAGGCCATTTTCTGCGAATCAAAAAAGGCACATCGAAAAGCGCGACGTGGAAAAACGCAGCAGTACTCTCACTATACTACACGTTGCTTTCTTTTGCCGGATATACGCGCGGAGGAACTGCCATCGCCGCCTCCGGGGGGCAGCGCCCGAGAAAAGGTGAAGACGTCTATTTCGCGCACCAACGCGTCGATAAAATTCAAAACCAATCTGGTCGGACGGGTGGAGATGGTTTGAGATGGTGTGGGGGCGGCTGCGACAGATATATTCATGTGTGTCGACGCCATACGCCTCCCCCGTTCCCTTTCCACAAAGGAAGCGAAAGGCGTGGGTGTTCCATCGTGTGTTGTGCCACCTCCACCACCATCACTGCCGACGGCGAGTAAATCACTCGACTGTACAACCTTGGTGTACGGGGACATAAATTGCAGACAGAAGAGCGCCGCATCGTGCTACCGTTCGGGGGTGGCAGGCCGGGAGCGAAGAGCGAAGGACACGGGTAAGCAGAGCAGAATTTAGAGGGAAGCAGTGGCTGGGTGTAAGGCAAACGAACCCTTTTTCGCCTCCTCCCTACTAAATGCATGTCGGTACGGATAGGCAGGAGCCTCCGGGGGCGGCGAATATGCGGGGATAGTTCCTATCGGCTTGGCTAAGGCCATCGCCATGCACCGAAAATGTCAATTTTTTTTAATCAAAAAAAGGGAGAGGAAAAAATCAAATCAGGTTTTGTTACACGAGACTGAACCATTTCGAACCAACCAAATGCGCGAAGTCTAACCTATCTTTATATTACATACTTTAAAGTCCCTGAGACTATAGTATTAAACATTTACAGAAACATAACGAGAAACTTGTCATTCAGAACAATTACTGACCGTGACTGGACATTTTGAAGGGAAAAGTTATTCACTTCCGTGCAATATACTAGCACGGTTGCTAGAGGTTCTGAACATATCCCCCATAGAAGTATGAATTAGGTAAGAAATTTTGTATTTGTACCTCTTCTATCAACGAAATTATTACGAGTACTAAAGTTAAGATAGTCTAAAATGACCTAATCACAGAAGGAGCGCTAAAAATATGAAATCTAAGAATCCAATGTTGAGAAGGGGCTGGACTCGGCGACTGTGACAGAGCATGTTTCACTGTAATATGATTCACATTTTTACAACATGCAGAGAGTTTTTGCTTTTTGTCTTACAGCGTGATTATTGGTGGTTTCTAAGAGAACGTTGCTGCAAGATGAGTTAATCACTAAAGTTGACTTGGCTGTCGTGACAGGACCTGTTTCACAGAAATATAATCATTTTGTCTAGTATGTCTGTCACGGTCGTCAAAGGATTCCCAAATACATTTAGCCCAAGGAAAGTTCATAATAAATTTCTGATTCTCAGCAAGATTATTTCATAAGTATTTCAAGAATGGACCATGAAATTCAAACGATTGATGAAAAACCATATCCAACCTTTTCCAGTCTTCCATGGGTTCGATATGTAGGGAAACTATCGCTGATTCCTAATAAAATGAATCCTATGGGCAATCCAAAGGCTTTTACCATTTTTCTCGTTAAAAAATCTTTGCGAAATCAAATCCAAAAAAAAATCTAGAAATACTATATGATCAAAAAGTAAATAAAACTACCGCAGCTGAAATCGTTCAAAGGATATTCCCGCGACGCACATCCATCCAACCGTCGACGGACTTGACTGACCATTGACGTTCGAATCAAATCCCTTTCCGTTACCATCCAACTCTACTTGCACCACAAACGAACCGCTTTGTCCCTTCAACAATATATTAGAAACATGTACTGCCTACATAGCCGCATATGTACCAAGGGCAAAAACGGGCTTTCAACATCATACAACACACCCTCTCCAGCCCCCATGTATTACCATATAAGCACATAAAATATATAAAAAAGCTCTCGATCCTCGGGGGTATTAATAAAGTTTTTCAATTATTCGATGTAAAGGCCTGCGCGCACGTAAAAATTTAATAACACTCTATGGAAAAGACAGGCGTACACCGTAGAATATAACGATAAAAACCGATCTACGTTTTAATATTAAAAATATTTACCTAGAGTTTATTACCGAAAGTACCCGTGCGCGACGCATACATGAGAATGCTAAAATAACTTTTGTCTGAATAAGTTTTGTGACGTTAATGAAAAATCTGCTGGCAATTATTTTTCAGTTTCATAGCAATTTTGGAGAGATACAATTCTTCTCAAAGCCGTGAAGTTGATTGCTATGGTAGCATATGTAAGCTTTGGCGACCGTGACAGGACATTTGAATAGAAGTATGCTATTATAGAGAAAGGAAAGGTTTTAGTGACTATGGGTAATCGAACATTGACTTTTGATTGGTGTTTCTGAAAAAGTGTTAATATGAGTCAAATTTTGAACGTGAGTTATACCTTCAGATATCAAAGTTTGTAATAATTTCCAATACAAGTTATCTATAAGTACCAAAATCAGAATGTTTCGAAAAAATATTGAGGTGTAATGTCCAGATATTATTGGTGATAGTGACAAGGAATTTCGTGTTAAATTGGGTCGATTTCTGATACTACAACCCAGTGAAGACACCAATAAATTTTAATATAATTGATCTATTAACAGCAACTTTGAGAAAAAAAATCCTTCAGGGATGTAATATCAAGCTGAGTACTAATAAAACATCCGAAAAATATGCTTTGATTACCATTGGCGACCATGACAGGATAGTTTGTAGTAATGATGTGTGGCTTCAAAGAAACAAAATTCTAATGACTACCAACACACGGAATTCATCAGAAATAATTTCTATCCACTGACCTCAAATTTTAATCATTGATGGAAAATCCGTATTTTTCAGTTTCATATATCTCGGATTAAAGTAGTGAGCGCAATTGCAAAGCAAAGCAGCAAACTTGTTTTTGTAAAAACACTGGCATTGAATGTGCAACCGAGTTTGGTGACGACGACAACAACGACCACGGTGGCAGCGGTGTGGAGGCGGCGGCAGTGGTTTGGTTCGGTTGCGATTTAATAACGAAAACGCGGAGGCTGGAAACTTTTAATCAACTTTGGGGAACCGGGGCCCCTGCTTGCGACTTGTTCATCCTCTCTCTATAGCGTCGAAGTACTACATACAACCATATACCATCAAAGTTTACGATTGCGTCTCCACCGCCACCACTGCCCGCGTGCCGCCACCACCACGTCGGTCGTCGCCGCCACCACCGCCGCCAGCATCCGCAGTCGGGTCTAATATTGCATTACTTTTATGCACACTCCCACAGCTATCGAAGGCATTACACTTTACGAGCCGGGTAGGCGGGCATTCAATAAGTAAATTTTCGGAAAGTTTGCCGAGTGAATTGCAAAGTTCTGATTCGTTGTATTCGTAAATATTTTACGAGTGTCCCACTATCATTTTGACACATTATTTGAAGTTTTCTTCAAGTTCTTCAAGTTTTAGGAGGGTTTTAAATCAGATTGTACTTCTAGAGACACTAAAAATCATTATTTTCGCAAGAATATCAGTTTTATCTGTTTTTGAAGTATCTTCGAAAACTATAAGGAAATATCAGTATACGTATGTAGGTATGTTTCAATACTTCATTCGATATTTATCAATATATTAGATATCGATAAATGTAGAAATCGAAATTTTGGAACAATGAAAATTTGTATTGTAAATGAATTATTATTAAACTGTTTATTCGAATCTTCAAGTATCGAGACTTAAGCTTGATATTTTCGATACCAATATTGATACTTGCTTTCGATAATACTCTGTTGATATGCCCTACATTCAATACCAGTATATCCGAACATTTTCTTCTCAATCAGTTTTTAACACCCATAAATGTATATTACATTTTACGACACAAAATCCACCCCGCTCATTTTCAGCAAAGCAGTCCAGCAATTTTTAATCGCATAAAACTCACCTAGAACAAGAGAAAAGAACACATTAATAAAACGGCTCGAAATGAAAATAACCATAACTCGGTTATTTATCCACTGCGAAAATGCAGTAACTATTCGACGGTTTATGCCACCGCGGCCTGGCCGACATATTTCCGCACGCGCACGCCAGTAATAAACCGCAAACGCAAAACAGTAAAACATACCGAACAAAAACTTCGCAAATTACACACTGCTGCTCCTGCTGTACTCTTGCTCGAATACGGCTGTGCGCCTGCGGCGTCGCGCCTTCGCTGTATTTCGCAATATGCACACGTAATAACCTAACCTGCGGCGGCAGCAGGGAAGTCATCGTCGGGGCGTCGTCACCGCCACGAAATAGAACTTATTAGCGATCACGCGACCTTTCCCCGACAATGCGAAAAACATCGGCGCGAATCGACAATTGCAGCACGACATGCGGCGCGTGTGTTTGTACAAAGGACTATTAACTTTTATACTAGCTGACTGCCGTTATATGCCAACTTAATTGTTATAGTGAAAAAAAATGGCAGTCATGTGTTGTATAATGTCTTTTTGTGGGATTATATAACAGCACAAATTGACTTAGTCATTACCAACTTATTATTAAAACTTGTATAA
>WSZQ02093281.1:0-25007 GCA_019419845.2 Weissflogia rhopalogaster | reverse complement strand
ATAATGTCTTTTTGTGGGATTATATAACAGCACAAATTGACTTAGTCATTACCAACTTATTATTAAAACTTGTATAAGTGTCAAAAACGAGGGAAGGCTTGGAAAATAAGAAACTCGAAAAGCTTAAGACGAAAAATCTTATGCAGTTCCTTAGAAGGATATACATGTTGACGAACAGCGTACCTGCCAAACCGGTTAAACAAGAAGGATACTAGGCCACTTCCAGTACGTACTTGAATTATTTAACAACATAAATTCACATTATTATCAGAAATTTATTAAAACAAGAAATGTCGAAAATGGGAAAAAGACTCGGAAACTTAGAAATTAGTAATGTTTGAGAGGAATAATAATCTTATGCAGTTGTTATATTTATATACATATGTATGTATCTTTCCCTCTTAATATCGACAATTTTATAAATATCCATCCATTTCCTTCCACATTTCCAAAAAATGGCTATGGCTATCAACAACTCTGCATGCAAATAATTCAATTTGGAACAATGAGGAACATGATAAAATAATTTCCTTGATCCTTGAATATTATTCTTGGGGGCGTTTCGTAGGTGTCGAATGTGGGCGTTCAACGTCAAGGACAGATGGCGTCCTTTTGGCAATAATGAAGTGAATTTGTATGAATACCCCGCAGACGCATGTCATGGCCCAGTATCCTTGTGGGTGGCAATGTTTGCAGGATGTGTGCTACAATGTGCGCGCTTCAATTAAGTGCGCGAACACATGTCGACATAGTACTCGTCCGTCCCCGAGTGTTGCGACTCCTCATCATCATCATCACCAACAAACAGCGGCAGGCGCATATCATGAGGAGAGTAGAGGGCATTCGGGTCAGCGTACAGACAAGAGTCGGATGCGTTTTGCAATTACACATTGTTGACATTTTACCGCAGTGCAAATTGTCAGCTCAGGGAAAAAGCAGCGGTTGTTTAATGTTAAGTGACTGGCTCAAATTTCACAACTTAGTCAACATTGTAATTTTGAGAGCGGAATATGACTAAAATTACTCTCTTCATTTCTTGGTATTAAAAGTATTAAACAATTTGCAATGTGTGAGAAAATGACATTATAACACTAGAGACATCGATATATATTAAAATAAAGATGTTTATTTGTTTATATGATCGTGTACTTGTTACAATGTTAAATATGTGACCGGTTTCGCCCATTGGGCGATGCACAATCACATGCATTCATATTTAACACCTATTATATCCATCCAATGACATTGAAAACATTTATTTTATACCCACTAAGTTTTCCTTGTTCGTAATAGAATCATCTACATACAAGTATGAAGAGTTGCACGTGGAAACTAAAGTGGAAAATTCGAATAATGTGGAAATATGTTTGCTAATCTGATTCATATGAATCGGCGGACGCTTAAATTTGACGGCGGGAGATTTGCGTTGCTCGCGGAATTCCAAGGGAAAAATGCAGGTACTTGTGTAATGGACAAAAATAACATCCAATTTCCGCGCACTACTGTGAGTGCACCCGCCATCCCCAACATTGAAGATGCTCGGTTACGCGCCAGGTTTTCATTCATTTTATCCAGAAATGTCGATTTTTCTCCCCGTGGCGTAATCTAGATTGCTTCCGCGCACTTCCTCACATCCCGGATGACTTCCTAGACATTATTCTCCGCTCTACATTGCTCTACTACTACTCCTGTCCCCCAGTTCTGAGACTCCCTATCTTCGCCTACCAACCCTCTTCTTGATTTCCAGGTAATACCTGTAACGGGAGACGATTGAGGTGTCGTCGGATTGGCTCCAGATGAAGCAATTTAACTCCTCATGACTTTGTACAATATCTCCGGTTTCATATCGTTTACAATTAGGATAAAAATCATCCGGATTATTCGAGGTGTAATTTGTAACAAGATTACTTACGAATTCTGACGATTTTAAACTTTGTAAAATCTTGTTCATTGTGTTAGTATAAAGATGCCATAAATATGTTTCTTCTTGTTAATAGTAGAAGTTAATAGTTATTCTTCTTATTAATAGTATTAGCCACTAATATGTCTAATTACTTTGAAAAAGAGCTAATGACCATAGCAGTCGATTATACTATCGTGATATTTTGCAAGGAATTCAGTATACAAAGGCCTTCAGGCGAGTAGTAAGTCAGTTCGTATCCAACAACCAGGTATTGTATTGATACATACGAAAAAAATAAATATAACATAGATATTTAAGAAAATATATTTTCGCGAATATGCTATTGTGTGCATATGTGCAAAGACGAAATCGTTCATAGATCCTGAGTCAGTAATCAGCGCGAGGCGTAAAAATACGTTGCTCAGATCACAGACAGATGGCATGTAAGTAGTTCACTATTGTCATAAACGGCAATGATTTACAATGTTTCAACCTGAAAAAACCTATAATTATGTTGCGTAATCACAGTATATAAATGCCTTCAGTCGACTCAAGCCAGTTCGTATGTAGCTATGAGATCTAGTATTAAAACACATTAAAAATAGAAATATAGAATTTATCCATATATTTTAGTCTGACCTTAATAGGCGATACATCTCAAATGGGTATAAATATATAATGTTATACTTCAGTTTGCAACAGATCTTTTTGCCAAATATACTGAATTATCAAGACATAGCAGATCCTGGCAAAACCATAAAACGAAGAGTGAATTTTATTAGTGTAAAAAGATAGATATTAATTTCCAGACATATCAGCTCTCACTCAATCTTCATTTGTCGCATTCGTTTGTATTTTATGTTTTCGCAAATGTACTCTCCGTGCAATATATCGGTGGTCGATGTTCAGCCGTCGTTTTTATTACCCTCTGGCCCTTAGAACCGTATACACAGAAGCACAGAAGCATAGTCGAAACGAACGGAGAGAAACGGGTCACTTCGATTCGGCAATTTCGAAATTACCGTCGCCACTTTCACATCGGCCATTCCATCCCCGAACCAAAAACCACCCTTCTATATACCCCAAACCTCGTCAGGCCCAACGCATTCCCGAAAGTGTTTCGCATTCCCGAACTCCCATATGGCGGTTTCACTCTAAGGACACCCCAACGCCACCAATTTCCCACACTGTCTCCCAAAAACAGCCGCCACCGGGCACTTTTTACATTTTTAGCCAGCGAATTAACACGCCTTCTACCGTATTTTTTCTGCCGTTTTGGGCTGTAGGGCGGATAGTACGATGGTGCAGTCGCCATCACGTGCCTTTTATCCTTCCGCTCAGTCGCCAACGCCACCGGTCCGAATTTGTGTTCTATCTGTGTGTGTGTGTGCTTGGGAATGACTGCAACATGGATGGCCTGTGTTTGGGTGAGCGTCGGTGTGTGTATATATGTCTCGCTTCATATCGAATCGAGCATTCGACGTGTGCGAAAATTCTCGCCGACTGGTGGCACCAAGGACGTTTCATTACATTTACATCCACTGCGCCAAAATGGCTGCTAGTTTTATTTGATGGAAAAATTCATGGCGCTCGGCATGGCCGCCGCCGCCGTCGTCGCTTGCATGCATTACAAAAATGGGCATTGCGTAACGATTCGCCCCCGGAGCAAATTCGATGCGAATTGCGCGCCGCGCGCAATTCAAGCGGAGCGACGAAAGACGAGAGGAAAAAAAGATATGGGTGAAAACAGGAGCAAAACGCAAGATGGCGGCGAACACATTGCGCACGTGTGGCGTAATGGCACTCACATCAAATTACATTTACATTGGATTACCATTGCAGTCGCATATTCTCGGCTACTACTCGGGATGTCTTTACGACAGCAACTCGTATTTAGAAGAATATGACAGCATTTGAGTAAACACTATTTGGGTGCAAATTACAACTTAACATATCATAAATACCTTCTTGGATAAACTTGTATACTGGTTTACTATTATACTTTACAACTTTGTGCTACTATGTTCACATAATAAGTGTTGCCATAGTCGGTTACCTCCTATTTTAATGTAGAGAACTGTTTTCTAAAATTATTACTACACCTAACCTCTATCCCCATAACCTTTGCGAGGTTCGTAAACCTGTGGCAACTGTCACTGGACACTGCATGATTGACTTACTTCAGTATCAGTGCTCGTATCATCGCAAAGGGACCACTATTAGAAACATCTAAATATGCATCAAAATACTTGTGAGGATATTCTAAATATTCACAATTTGCCATAGTCATCTCCCATCTAACGATATAGGTAACTCATATCACATTGTTTTCTAAAATTATTACAACGATATATTAGTGGCGCTAACGTTCCTTTATTATTTCAATTGTAATTCATTTTGACCCATAGTCAAAGATATTACGGACCTTGATCTAAACTAATCAATATTCATGCAAGAATGAGAAGTTATTCCAGTTAATTTTACAATTTTGCACCGTTTTTGCAATATTACAGAAACTTTGTGGTTATTACTGTTTGCAACATACTAATTTCTGTACAAAATTTACATGAGCTTTGAGAAGGTCCACGCTAAAAGCTCGAGTCTCCCTATGTGCCGCCCCCGGTTTTCCGGGTGTTTAGTGTTGTTTTGCTTTAATTTCCCATAGAAACAAGGCCGTGGCCGCATCGGATGATTGCAAAATAATGGAAAACCGATTGATCGGCGCCGGGAGCCTGGCGGATGCTGCACAACATCTCCCTCCTGGCGTGGCGTGCGCACACGCCTCCCTTTTGCTGCCCTACAAAAGCAATCTGCCCATTAAGCAAACCGCCTTAATTGTATATTTATCGGCCGGACCTGGCAACGGTCGTGTGCTACTGCAGCACCAGCTCGTTGCCGCCAGTCGAACAACAATCGTGTCCTTCATTTCCTCTTCGCCGCCACTCGCGTGTGCACTCTTTTATCACCAATACGGGGCCGCCCCACGTAGAGACCAACCACCATATCACCGCCACATGCCCACCGTGCTTCCCCGCACTTCTGGCCGTTTATCGCATGCGATCGTACGTGAACGCGAACCAATCGAGTTTTTGCGGGTGCGCGTTTTGCTGAGCGCGAGTTTGCTATTTGCGCGAGCGCTGTTTTAAAGTGCTTACGAAGCTCTTCATAAAACGGGAGCGCGGCAAAGACGACCCATTTATCGTTTTCACACACTCACTCTCTTTTAAGTTATACCCACTCTCACATATAACCTACACATACAAACTCCAACGTATATATAAGAGTGCACATACTTCTATATTCAGTACCTGCACCTGCTCTTAAATTCTTCATCTTACACTCATACCGTGCTTTCTTAACTTTTTTTTCTCCCATAACCTGCATGCAACCAAAGTATACAGCGGTACCTTGACCCTTATATTTTATCGTCTTAGCATACAGTTCAATAATACACCTATATTGGACACTTAAACCAACACCTTGCTCTTACACACTTTACAGAAATCTTATTAAAACTATGTGAGCCTAGAAAAGATACAGAAGAATGTCTGATGGAAGAGTAGACTGATAGACTGATGTCTGATAGAAAAGCAAGCGTTTCTCTAACTCGGCATGAACTGTACCTGAACGTATTCAACCCCTATCTAAACCCTACATTTTAACACCGACAACCTACACCTTCCCCCCTGAACTAACACTTACAGCCCACATCTAATTCCAACACCTACACCTTACTGATCCAGCTTAAACATACAATCTTGGTAATTAACTACAGTTAAACCTACCATCTACGCCTTTATCTTCTATATAACCATCACCTACTATCATCGTATATGGATCGTATACTTTTGGCGACCGTGACATGACTCCGTTCATTAAGCTTCCATCCGTTTCTTACTACATTCATGACGTCCGTAATAATGTACACCAACCACATACACCTAAACCCATACGATAATGTATCACGTAGACAGGTAACCTTTTTCACGTGGATGTGAAAAGGTCTCAGGTGAGAGCCCTGACATTCCACATTAATATTAATGGTAATTTTTGGGCGCATCGCAACACGTTCGCCAAACGCCAATGATGCAATAAAAAGCTTTAATTTAGAGCGTTGGTTGTATAAGAGGACAGGCCGGCCTCAGCAGGTGATTCAATTTTATTTCGAACCCCCGCTGGTGCCAATTCAATCGGGTGCTGGGGGCGGCGCGGCGGCTCTATTCATTTCGAAATTTTGTCGCCGACCATTCGCTCTCTCGAACCGGCGCGGCAGGAAAACGCTTTACGTACACAAAACGTCTTACGGCGATACAATTTGTTGTCGACACGATTTGCGCACACAATTTCATTAATTTCTTGCTCGTTTCTTGGCGGACGATTTTAATTGCGCTGCGTTAACTGTTCTCATTGAGGAAAATAAATTATAGAGGTTATTCGGCCAGGTATTTCAAAGGAAATTCTTTTATAAGCATAAAGGAAACCAAAAAATATTGCTAATATAATTAGGAAATATTTGAAACATTACAAAACCAAAACATTTCTATACAATCTCTTAATCAAACATATTTTATAAATACAAATAACTATTTAACTAAACTTGATTGAAAAAATGTGGAAATTAATTGGTAAAATCATTGAAATTTCAAATGTAAACTAATTTATTAATATTAAAACTAACAAACCCGTTGTGTATAATTACTCTCGTTAGCTAAAATTGAATAAAAATATTTTCCGTAGTATGGTGAAATACTAGAGCGTTGAATACGAAAAAAAAACGCATGCAGAATGTTTCGCAAAAGGGAAATAATCGTGCTGAACAGCGGGCAGCCACTCATTGTGGCAGAACAACTGCGCAAATATAGGCAAAACATAGAAAGAGTAGTTTTTTTACCTCCACATCAGAGTATAAACTAGGATTCGGTTTTTCGCAATAGATTCAACGCAACGAGGCGTGAACGCCCGTATTCGCACACTGAAGAAAACCCTAGAGGACACGACGACGTATATTTGAAATGTGGAGAAATACGCTAATTAATTAACGCTCGACACTTAATTACGCTAATTGACTAGTTGCCAGTTCAAAGCTCTCCTGCATTTTTTGTGCGCCTAAGTCTCACGTGCCTTTTTCCCATCGG
Source organism: Weissflogia rhopalogaster (assembly GCA_019419845.2). NCBI lineage: Eukaryota > Metazoa > Arthropoda > Insecta > Coleoptera > Staphylinidae > Weissflogia > Weissflogia rhopalogaster. Next base: position 17,969 of record WSZQ02093281.1, on the reverse strand, counting down.
CTTACGGGCCGACGCGAAAAAAACTATGAAAAACTATCGTCGAATCAGAGAAGCTCCTAGAATTTATTTGTTTTTGTCAGCGTTGTCTCTTTTGGGCATTAGAGGCGCACAGCAGAGTCGTTTTTAATTTATCTGACGTTTATTTCCGCGCTCGTCTTGTCATATTTCCACGCTTTTCGTGTTGGTTTTCACATTGCTGATTGCGTTTTCTGCAAGTGTTTTTTGTCCGGTGAGTTTATGGCCAATGTAGCGCATAAATCGCACGAGCGAGATGACGCTTTGACAAGCTGGGAGATGCAGGATATATAATTCTAATTGAAAACTGATGCCTTCGGCGCACTGGGAGGAAGACAGCGTGGAGAAAAAGACTTGTGGATGGAGACGTATGACGGAAACACAACACGGTGATATTATATTTAGGTAGAAAGCGTAGCTGAAGCATAAAAAGACGGAAATAATAACATGGCAAACTTATGGAGAGGAAAATACCAGCCGAAAATGTTAAAAATAATGGGATAAAGTGTAAAAAAGATAAATTCACAGAAAAATCATTTTCAGTATATACTTACTAAATGTTGCATTTTTGAACAATGCTGATCAATTTCACTGGTAGAAGGGAAATTATCAAAGAAAAATGTTAAGAATAATGGGACATAATGATTAAAATTATTTAATAATTATTTCAAAATTTACTTCTATGTCAGAGTTACTGAGGGACGAATCTCTTAACTAACGCATAGTTTCCGATATAGAAGTGAAAATTATATCATCTAGAACTTCAGCGAATAAAGTGGACTCTTCACTTGTGCCTGGTTGGTATCCAGTAAATTAAGTAAATTATCCAGTAAATTATAACACAATATAGCACAAGAACAGTATAAAAAGGCCTTCAGCCAATAGAAGTCAGTTCATATCAAGCCTTTAGCCTCTTTCGCTCTCTTCATTGCCAAGTAAACCAAACGAGATGTCTTGAACATTTTCGTGAGTCTTTGAATTAATTCTTACTTGACCTTAGAATCTTTTCTGCCTTGCCTCCCTGTCCAGTACTCACGTAAGCAAAATTAAGGCAGTTTACTTTTTACGTTCACGTCGTTGTCACATCTAGAAGGGCAACATGAAGGTCTCAAACTTCAAATATGCACTCTGTAGTTTCTTAATAAAGTGAATTCTAAAAATGTTTTATTCTCACGAATGCCTTGTGATCCTTAAATAGATTTGATAATTCTAAGCTTCAAAATTAAGTTCCTATCTATTATGTTACAAGAGTTGTAATAATCGTCGAAAACATGATAATTATGTTTAAAAAAAGTTACTAACCTGTATTATCAATGCTGAAAATCCCAATTCCATCACCATCTCGAATTGAGTATTCAATCCTGCCATCCTCACCCTTCCCGTCTGGATCCGTTGCGTTCACTCGCATAACAATACTCCCGATCGGGAGGTTCTCACTAACGGCACCAGCGAGTACAAAATCACCGAAATGTGGCGCGTACAGATTCTCGTTCACATCCACCACATTCACTGTGACACTTGTCTCCGAAGACAAAGCCGGATTGCCACGATCGGTCGCGAATACCATCATCGAGTGCACCTGCCGCTCTTCAAAGTCCAGCGGTTTCGTCGTGCGTATCGTCCCCGAAAGCCGATCAATCTTAAACGTCCCGTCACTATCACTATCCTCCAGCGAATAGACGATGTCCCCCTCAGGACCTAGGTCCGGGTCCGAAGCTGAGACCACTGCCACAACACTACCCTTGGGTATGTCCTCTCGAATTTTAACAGTATATGTTGGAAGGTTGAATTTGGGGGCGTTATCATTGATATCATCAATGGTGATACGCACCAATGCTTCGGAGAAGAGAGGTGGGTTGTCTGGACCTTTACCACCTCCATCAGTGGCACGTATACGCAGCTCATAGACCTCCTGTCGTTCCCGATCCAAAGGGTTAGAGACCATAAGGACACCTGTGAATTTATTCACGCTGAAGTCCCGTGTGTCGGTCATCAAAGAATAGGTTACCCTCGCGTTATCCCCTGCGTCTGCATCGGTCGCATTAACCCGGAAGATCGTTGTGCCATTCATGGCATTTTCTGTCACTCGGAAGCTAGCAAGTGTCTTTTCGAATTTCGGTGCGTTGTCATTTACATCCAGTACGGTGATTGGCAGTATCCTAGAGGCTGACTTTTGTGGTTTACCCAGGTCATAGACGCTAACATTGAGCAGGTATTCGACTTCACGCTCTCGATCCAAATATCCAATCACTTTCAATTCCCCACTGTCCATGTCTAAGCAGAAAACACTGTGCTCATCCCCACCAGAGATCCCATAAATCAGTTTACCGTTGTACCCCAAATCTCGGTCTCTCGCACGTAATTTGATCAAGGTTGTCCCTAGAGCTACCGATTCGTTGACTTTAATCTCCACCGGAAAGTCGATGAACTCTGGGGTGTGCACGTTTTGCCCGTAGCGTGTGGGCATCATAGCGAACTCTTCCTGTGCCGGCGGGCGGTTGTTGTTTTCTGCTGCTGCCAGCATCTCAGTCAAGCGACGCGTAACACCCGTCTCCTTACACTCGAAGTACCCGGCTTCATCGGTAAGCACCGCTTTGCGCTTGCCCTTCACCAACTGGAAGGAAACTCTTACCTGGTCAGCGAAGTGTAAACCATCTCGGGCTGTTACATTCAATTCCCGTTCATTCACACCCACATCATTCAGATCACAAGTCACCGTTATAGATCCACTTGTGGTGTCAATACTGAAGCAACCATCTTCATTTCCAGCTTCAATCTGATACGAAATTATATTCCCCGCATCAAAATCTATCGCCGAAAGCGTAATAATCTCACTTCCAATGGGTACGTACCTTGGGACATGGCCTCTACAATCCACTCTTTCAAACTGAGGTCTGTTGTCATTTACGTCTTTAATCTTCACAGTCAACTGCATTTCTGTCTGTCTACGATAAGGTAATCCCCAATCAGAGGCTCGTACCCTGAGGACATACTCTCTTCGCATTCTTTCATAATCCAGAAGTTGTGTTGTCTTGACCACTCCTGAAAAATGATCTACTTCGAATGGGACCTTACCAAGATTGGCTATCAGGTATGAAATGTAAGCATTCTCTCCTCGATCTTTATCTTTTGCATGGACCGTTGTGACTGAGGTCCCGGAAGGCATGTTTTCATCAATCCATACAGTCATTTCAGCTCGATCAAAGATCGGATCATTATCATTTGTATCTTCAACATAGATTTTAACCTTCGCAGAGGACTGTTTTCTAGTTCCGGCATTACCTTGATCGATCGCGGATACCGTCAAACTGTAAAACGCCTTTAGCTCAGCATCCAACTCTACAGCGGTGTAAAGCATCCCTGTCTCAGGGTTAATATGAAACTCTCCCCCTTCATTACCACCAACGATTTCAAGGAAGACCTGTGCATTCTTTCCCTCATCTGCATCGGTTACTTTCAGTCTTATTAACGGAGTATTCACAGGAGCTACCTCTGGTACCTTAACTTCATAAATTTCTTTGTTGAAGACAGGAGCATTGTCATTGAGATCAGTCAATTTTACTGGAACCTTCATATAACTGTCTCTGGGAGGAATTCCTCGATCTACCGCCCGCAGTTGAAGGGAATACCCCTGAGGTGTTTGCTCCCTGTCAAGCAGCTTCAACACTTCAATATTGAATTCCCCAGGTTGACTCGTAGGTCTTATCCGGAAGTGTCCATCCGGATCACCGTCAACAATCTCAAGACTTTTAATTTCTCCATGAATGCCCGTATCCGCATCGAGGACGTTCACTATCGCATAGATATCTGCATTAGAGTTTTCTACAATCTGCGGATGTTGTTTGACTCGGATGACCGGATCATATAAATTCACCTTTTTCACTCTAATCCGGACTTTTGCCTTACTCATTGTTGATAGCCCAAAAGGACGATAGACACCTCCGCGGTCCTGTCCTAAGACAGTAAGCTCATGATATGTACCCTCATTATATCTCAAAGGTCTCGTTAAAGATATAACTCCACTCATAGGGTGGACAGCAAACTGATCTGTCTCCTCAGCAAAACTATAGTAGATTTCCCCATTCCTACCTAGATCAGCATCTTCAGCAACTACCCTCAGAACGCTTTGATGTACAGGAGTATCTTCGAAAACCGTAGCGTTATATTCCACCGGATAAAAGAGTGGGTTCAGATCGTTGGTATCTAAAACGGTGACCACAACCATTGTAGTTGCTTCCAACGCCACTTTTTGTTTATTCTCTCGACGTGTCGCTGAGGCCCGGATTTCCAGCAGGTATTTGTCTTTCCTCTCCCGGTTGAGCACATCATTATTCCCTGTACGCGTACGAATAAACAGGAAGCAAAAATCACCTACTAATCGGTCCTCCGCTTTGAAGAACTTATCTTTATCACCACCAACTATCTTGAAGCGGATCTCCGAAAGACTTCCGGGATGTCGGAGCGGTATACCAACCCGACCTTCACCGGGCGCCGTCGTCGCGTACGTTTTTGCCACACTGTTTTCCGGTATGCTGACATTGTAAGACCTGCTTGTAAAGCGAAAGTCGTCTGGCGTTGAAAATGAATGGTGACTGGTGACGGGTGCCTCGGCGTGGGTGCCCAACGCGATCACCAGGAGGCAACAGGCGACTGCGCTTGAATGCATCCTATCTCAGCTCATCGTCGGTGTTATTCATCAATCTTCAATTCTGCAACAAAGAGCGTCTTTCAATCTCCCGAAAACAGAAAAAGCATTAAAACTTCTAAGAAGATCTAAAACTACAGTGGGCCATAAACCTGGTGACCAGGAGCTGATCATTGGTAATGAAAATTGGAAAACTGTTCTTTTACTGCGAACTCAAAGACGAAAGAAACTACGAAACAAGCTTTTCCCCCGCTGTTTTTATAGGCCACTCGAGACTTCTCTCTTTCTAGGGACATAAACACAACTCACTTGCGTTTCATTGCTATTTTTCGCCAGTCGTACTTAGAAACCCAAACCTCCCCAGCGATTGTTCGGTCCACTCCCAACTTATCAGCTGTTGGGACGCAAAATGACGGAGTGGTTAAAATTTTTCCACGCAGTGGTAATTTATTAATGTTTTTCTTCCCTCTACTGCCACGCAGCTTCCCTAGACTTGCTGCCATTTTCTCCAGGGCTTCCTACACTATCCTCAAGCACATCACGGAAATCTCGGGCTCTGGCGACTACGCCAGTAATGTTATTAATAGCCACTAAAAGCCAGTTATGAACGCTGCAGTTCGCAGCAAACAAAAACAAAACCGGCTAAAAAAAGAGAGAACTCATATTCAGACCTGCACCATTTGCCATAGCTTTCTGTCCAGGACACAGACGCGCTGCAATTACTGCAGCGGGCAAGGCAAGGTTTGAAACCCTTGTATTCCGCCCTCGCCAACGTTTCTATTTTTAACGCTCGGTGATATTAAACTGTGCGGATGCGTCTAAGCCGTGAAAGAGAATAAAGTGAAATAAACTGCCGACCGACTTGTGCAACGCGTGGAATTTAAAGAAAGGTCATTCCTTTGAGGCATTTTCGAGCAGTTTAGATATCTTCATAGTTGTAAGATACGGATGGGTCGAGTGCCAATAGCGACCGCGAAATTGCACATTGGAATTGAGATAAATCGCATCCCATTTCCCTGTCGATTTTGTAGATTTTCAAAGTGTTCGAGGCGGTAGCAATGTTGGGAAGTCTCAAGTTACGGTAAACAGGGAAGAATGTTGGAATGCAATTTCAGATTGGAATTGGGTTCAAGGTTTTGGCGATGTGTATCCGGTTATCCTCAACACCGAATGCAAATAAAGAGGACTGAATAAATGTTTTGCTTTCCTCAAATTTAGATTTTATTTGATGCGAAAGTAACGATACAATTGTTTGCTTCCACATAGATCAAATATTTTCTCTGAATAAGCCTCAATGATTTTCGGTTTTAAATAGATTCCTTCAAATCAGATCTCCAATAAATACTTTGTGAGTTGGTTGAACGATTACGGTTAAAACATTTGTTTAGCTATGAAATAATGCCTGAATAAGGTCCTTCAAGAAGCTGTAGTTTTCTAAATATGATTTTTTTCGGCCTCTTTCAGATCAAATAATATTTTTCTCAATAATCTCGAAACAATTAAAGTCTTAAATAAATTCCTCCTAGATCCAATAAATTCCTCTGTCAAATGTGTTACAAATTAGTTACACGATCCAGAAAACTGTTTTGTAACTGAGATTCCTCATACTCAGATCCCACAAAGGGCTCAATAATGTTTCAATTTTACTTTCTGATCAATTTTTGGCATGACATTGTTATATAAATAACATCCTTCAGAAAACTGAAGTAGACAAAATGCATTAGGGCATTCTCGTCTCATTTAGAAAACCAATTAATTCCCCTGCAAAATAATCTTTCGTCTCACCTTCTACAAACTCTTCAACTTCTATTTAAATTTGACAATCAAACTGAAGACATTTTGAAATAAGCTCACAACTTTCTTCATAACCAACTATTTACGCAACTGAAGAAACCTTAGCAGAAACGCAAGGAAAGGAAACAAATCTCACAATGTGCACGACCCGTTTCCCCATCCTGGGGAAATCTAGAAATATGTTTGCTGCTTACTTTGTCTCGTCGCTTCGCGTCCCCTTTAAGGCGCTGGGCGTCCTGTAATTTAAGTTTGCATCCTTTCACTTTTGTGTGCAAGCGTGTGCACGCCAAGGAGTTATGGAGTGTGACAAGCTCTCGTCAGCTTGTCTGCCGAAGCGTAGCGTCAACGTCAGACTATAGGTGTTTGTAATTGACGCTTCCCGTTCTTCTTCCCGCGATTCTTACGCTGGAGACAACCACCCACTCCCTCTCGCCCGCAAGGCGTACGCTTTTGTCACCAAACAAAAAGGAAGTAACAAGGTCGGGGCACATCACACAAAGATCACGAGGGAAACGGGGGGAAACTGGGTTGAGGAACACGGCATACAAGACAGGACACAACAGTAGATGATACCATAGCAGGCAAGGCGATAGAGAAAGGAATTCACACTTTGTATCTTTGTACCTGTCTAATTAAACGTACTATATCCTCTGTGTTTGTGTTTGTCTTGTTGCCGGCTTGTGTTTATTACATTCTTGCAGATTTAGGAAGTGTTCCTGCCCAGTTTCTTTCCGGTGAATACAAATTTTTACATTTTAGCCTAGGAAAATTGTTTTTTCAATCTGAAATGTTTAAAAATCTTAAAATTTATACAAATGATTAATAAATAAACTAAAATATCTCACTAAATTTATCCCTTCTAAAAATAGTACAAATTCCAGGTCAAAGTTACAAACTTTGCAAGGGAAATAAATTCTAGTATAATGTTATTTAAGCCGAAAGAAAAATGAGTCAAATTTGGAGTAAAACAACCGTGAAACGCATACACGCCGTTTGAAATATACAAACATCTACATAAATATCCTCGGGACGCATAAAAAAAATAGAAAGAATTGCCTTCCGCTGCTTGTTTTGCTTCCGCTTTGCCCACACAGCACGCACAGAAGAAGATTAATAACAGCACTTACCTACGCCTCATATTTCGTTATTTCTTTGAAACAAATTTAAGGGCGAATCACATCGCTTCGTGTTTACCTCAGGAAATTCAAGAAATCCACATGTTTATGCGGCTAATTTGTTATCATCTAGACTTGCTTTGTGTTGGGAGGAACGACGCGGCGTTTTATTCATGAATTCACGGCGCAAACGAATAAAAAAATGCAAGATTTGATACGGCAAGGTGAAATATTTGCATGGGTTTGATATGAAAATTTAAATAATTCCCGGTGCGATATAAATTTCATTTTCTAATGCTGTATGCAGGCACTATTGGCTTATGAATAGTGACGGAATTCATTGGAATTTTATGAAAAACCTTCATTTTACCTGTCAATTTACTTGTTCGCTTTTCCACAAAACTGCGTTTGCAATGCTGATGGGCAATTCATGCTGTAATTTTGAACATAAAATTTTATGGGTTCGATGTAAGGCAGGCCATTTCTGTTATGATATGTAAAAGTTGGACTAGTATGCTATCAAATTCTAAAACATCATTTGGATGTTTTTAAAAATTGCCCATTTTATAAGACAATAAAAAGCATTTTTTATCAGAACTTTTTTGATAGTTTTGGATAAGTTGCAATTTCAGTTTAAATGGAGGATATATTAATAGACTTCATAATTTGTAAGAAAATTTGAGTTTTTGGAGTCAAACTTTTTTTTTTAATGCAACTTAGACATTAAAATTTTGATTGTCTATGGTGATCTATGGTGTTTCAATTTTAAAAGGTTATTTTAGCATTTTTCAGACTTCGAAAGAAAATATTAAAGTTTCCAAAAATTACGCATTTTATTGACCATCAAATATTTCACTTTAGGCATGTAACTCTGACATTAAAATTAGGACAGTTGGAGGAAGTTGATTTTAGCATGGATAGACTTTTAGAATTTTGGAATTTGAAAGAAAATTAAATCGTAGCCAAAAATTACGCATTTTGTAGGTCATCAACTAGTAATTTTCATTTTTATGGGACTGTAACTGTGGCATGAAAAATTTGACGGTTTGGGATAAGCTATCTTATTTTAAGTTAGACAGGTTATGGTATCATATCTATCAGAATTTGAAGAAAACTTCTGAAATAATACGCCATTAAACTTATTTTTTAAATTTTCTTTTGGAAAGGGGATTGAGAAAATTTTGAATTTTAAAAAATACGCATTTTACGTGTCATTAAATATTCATTTTATTCTTAAATATTCTTTCGGAGGCATGACTTTGGGATCAAACTTTAGGCAGTTTGGAGAATGATTATCAGATAATGGTTAATGAACTTATATATATATATATATATATATATATATATATATTCTAAATTCCTTTTTTTACATCCATTTTTGTTGTTTCTTGATCTGATGGGTAAAACATCATTATATATTTTTTTCTTATTATATATAATAAAAATACAGTGAATACACTCTTTAAAAAAACCTAACATCGTTAAGAATGTTTCAAATTGTAAAAGTTATAACAATTTAAGTATCCAAGAACGTAACCAATTTACAAATTGGATTTGAACTTTCCCAACTTTGAAGACAAATTCTACGAAACTCTATCCACGAAACGCAACCAAAAGACCACTGAACAAAGCAGAAACTAATGTACAATGTATGTAAACATCCCTTAATAAGAATAAGAATCACAAGCGAGCGTCACACAACGCGTGTACTTGTCCTCGCCATGTTCCACCCCTACTATAAATAAAGCGAGGCATAAAACTTTTGTTTAGATTGCCTCGCATGGCATCCCGTGGAATAAGTCGCGCAACAAGACAACACCTTGTAAGACCCCCTGAATCTGATGCCATTGTGTTGCGGCATGCATCTTATCTTAAATAGTTTTAATCTGTTGTTAGCCCCTCACGAAAATCACTAAACCAACAGAGGCCCCGAACTACGGCTACTCTGCTGTCTCTGCCGCACATATCTGTATGTTAGTAGATTCTGCAGTTGACTAAGCTATCGACGGCGAGATTCTTCCCGAAACCTGCACTAAACCAGGCGTTGAACAATTCGTAGGTCTTGTTCTTACTCCCGGCGCACAATCGAGCGAAAGTTTGCGTTGCTTAACTTTCCGTTCAAGGCACGAGGGAGTTGAGTTCATGTGCTTTATTTAAGTCGCTTTTTTGTTTTAGATTTTTTACGTCTTCTTAGGTATCTATTTATATAGTTTTATGTCTCTTTGAGTCGTTTTAGACGAAGTTTCTAATTTATTGATGGGAGTTTGGGAACAAATTTGGTACATTTTTAGGATACGGGAGTCTATTTTGTATTTGATGTTCTTGTGGGCTTTAAAAAGCTTTTAAAAAATCAAATCTTTTTTTCTCCTCGGATATTAGTTAGTTTATAGAAGTTCAAATGCAACTACCTACTTATCAGATAATATCAAATGGCAAAATTATAATAACGAAAGTTTTACGTCGAATTTTTAATTCTTAGAGGTTAGGTACACTTTTAATCGTTTGTATACCAATAGAGGCATGAATATACTATCTGTGTACAAAGAAACTTCTCCAAAATAAGCTGTATTGTCAAAGTTATTATAAATTTATTGAGAAAATGTATATTGCCATTAAAAAGTGCCGAAATTTGATATCTAAACATTGTAAACAATTTTTCAGCTTTTAGAGGTTAGACACAATATTCATTCATTAGATACTCAAGATGCATACATGCGCTTTCTACATTCAAAGAGTTTTTTCAAACATATTCATTGTTTTTCTCAAAAATATCCAATATTATCAGAGTTATTGCCGATGATGCATGCAAAAAATTTAACATCAAAATTTTGACATCAAATTTTCAGCTTTTCCAGGTTTGTTTACACTATGTACCCCTTGGAAACCAATAGAAGCCTTAATAAGCTATCTCTATTCAAAGAGATTTCTAAAAAATATCCAATATTGTGAAAGTTATTGTAAATTGAAGAACAAAAAAATATTCGATACCAATGAAGTATGCTCAATATTTAATATCAACTTATTATCAGCTTTTTCAGGTTTTGTACACTATTTAATTCAATCTAAGACGGATAATTGTCCATTTTCAATTCAGTTTTCCAAAATATTCCACCGTAAACTTCAAATAGCTTCATTTTATTTCCAAATTATGAAATTGAATTTCTCAACTCGGATTATAAAAAAACTCCAATAATAAATCTCACGAAACATTTTATTTCGAAAGGGTCCTATGTAAACCGAAATCTTTAATCACATGGTGCCCACATAGAAAGGGCACCGTAAACAACTCTTATCAACGTGTGATGCCGATAACGACTGATAAACACGACAAAACACACACCATGATGGTGGTGAATGACAGTCGGAGTGACAAGGCATGGATTTTCGTTTCAAGTTTAAAATGGGGGATCATCGAGCCAAAAAAGGGACGCTACCGAAATGTGTCGTCCATTGAAGCTTGATGAAGTTTTTTTTGCAATTTATGGACCACGTAAATATTAAATCAAACAGAATTATCCCATCTGCGGCATTAATTTTTAAAGTTTCAAAATTGATCGCAATGAATTATTAAATTAGTTCATTCGTATTTTATTCAACCACTAATTGGTATAATTAATTTGTTATACCCAGAAGATAAATAATTTTAATATCCGATTTTATCAGGCTAATTACATTACGGTTCAACTTTACAACATTTTAATTGATATGAATATTTAGTTTATAAATTAGACTAAATTTAAATTAATAATAATTCATAAATTTATTAATAAAATTGATGATTTTCAATCATGACCTGGCCATCGACTATACTGGTCCTTCAGCCTGGATTTACATTTTTTATTGGTACTAATGTATTCTTATTTTACATGTTATTATTGTGATTGTAATGTTGTGTGTATTTTGATGTTGTGGGTTGCGCACATTTTTGCGAGTGATGATTTTGAGTGTGATTGTTGAAGAGTGGTTGATCTCTTGATGTGTGGTTTATAGGTGTGGATTAATATGAATTGTAATTGTGATTAATTGTGAATAATGGGAGCCCACCCCGGGGACTCGAACCCCGTCCGACTGTGTGATAAGTCGAAGCAGTACCGACTGTGCTGCCCAGGTGGGCTTTAATAAAAATTCATAAGAATGTTTTTTTTTTAAATTGGAGTGTCGTTATTTAGTTTACAACTGTGTGCTGCATTTATGTTTCGTTTTTTGTCTTGCTCAGGTTCGCAACATTTAGCGATCATAAATATCATAAGAAATAAAAAACAAGAAAGGTTTTGGCTTGAATATGACACAACGGGTATTTTCAAGAAAAAGTTTAAATTGCATGTTTTATGCAGTTTAAATTTAAAGTGAATCTTTCGCATATAAAATAAAAATATTAAAGCACATACTTTTAAAATTCAATCTTTCGCATGATACTGGGAAGTAAAAATGCTCGATTTTTGTATTGTAAAATGTCGAATCGCCACGTGTGTTTTCTGACGCGTTTGATTTGTAGATCTATATTTACCTTAATCTTTTACTAGTCATTTTGTGGTATTTATATGACATTTTAACAAACAACATTCAGACTTTGGAGAAACGTTTTATCTTCTTTTATAAGACAAAACATTAACCATAAAAGGGTGGAAGTTCGAAATGTAACTGTTATCAAAACATGAAAAACTCATCAAAATACAACTCAGTTTCCACTAACAGACGCACATCTCTCGTCGGCAGCATTCCGTAAACCACTCACGCATTACGAATATTAGAATTACGCTCCTCCGCGCTCAGGTAATTTCGCTCTATCCGAGATACCCTAGAGCTAGCAAGATCTACCGCCTGCACGAATACGCCCGGAATACACAGGCATTTCGTCTATGCCTGCCGCGCTCCGATTACCACTCGTCTGTTTATCCTATTCCCTATGTTACGTTATGCTTCCGGTCGTCGTTTGGGAGCCGTATTCGCAGCCAAACACCACACCACCCCTACCGACACCTCCGCCAACAACCCACCTTCACACATTCGCCGCGTTCGCATATCAGCAAACAGTATATTTAATGCACGTAATTCAGCGACGGCTGTGCGCCAGGTAACGAAAGCTTTGACATGTGATAACGCGCCAAGCTCGCGTCGTCTCGTCTGGACACGATAACGCGAACATCACGCGCGAACCTCACATCGCCGTTTCGGTTGGTTGTAGCTGCGGGTGGTTGGTAGCGTGTGGGCGTCCGGGCTAGGGATAGGGCTGGGGTTTTGCTGGGAGGGCGCAACGCAGCAGGAATACACAAAGCCGACACATTATAGTTACATCAGTGTGTATGGCGTCAGCACTGCGTGGAACTGGAACCACCGGCTGTCTGTTGCTTGCTGCCGCCTTGCTTTGAATGGCTTTTATCAGGACGGTGAGCAGTTTACCGTTTCACGACGAAGTTGGAATGTCTATGGTGTGCCGAGGGCATTAAATCAACAACAACGGCAGGGCCATATACAGGACACGCGAACGTATAACCCAGCAAGCGGTCCTATCAGCATTACAATCCCTTGGAAAATGACATTTTGTAATGGGGACAATTCGTTTCCCCACAAGACTGCTCAAAAATTGGATTTTTTCGATACTACTTTAATATTTCATGAAATATAAAGACATATAGTTTTTCTTTTGGAATTTGTTATAAAGGAATAGGTCGTACTTTGGAGTAATAATATGGACATTTTAGGTCCCAACACAATATAACCTAACAAAATCTAACCTCCTAAATCTAACAGCCTAAACCAACATAACCTAACATAGCACATCCAAGCTAAGCTAAGCTAACCTAACCTAACGCAAACTAACCTAACCTAACGCAAACTAACCTAACAAAACCGATTTTTAATGAGGTTTGTGGAAAGCTTTCACTGTTCTAAATCCCATCTTTATAGCTCAAGATTCGAGCGTATGAGCACCGTCAACTCCGTTCCCACAGTACCTACAATCACAGCCGATTCTGTGGAAGTATTCGCCATGGCGAGCTCGGAAAATCTGTCCAAAGCTGCGCCAGATAGTACTCAATATCCCCGTGTTGACGCTCTACGTCTTTACATCGAGGGCAAATCTACCAGTTCACTTTGGTCGCTCCTCTTCCCACTCCTGTCATCAGGGTAAAGTTTCCTCCGATGCGTCCTCTTTTCCTTCAAATCTCTCTGTTGCATGTGGTAATGGGCCGATTTTAACAGAACATAACTGAACCTAATCTAACATCAACTAGCTAAACACAATCTAGTCTAACCTAACCCAACACAATCTAGTCTAACCTAACCGAACAAAATCTAACACTACCTAACATAACCCAACACAAACTAACCTAACATAATCAAACATAGTTCACACCATCTGGTTTAATCAAACCTAACTTAAGATAACTTAAAATTAATCTACTCTAATGCACCACATCACAGCTTAACCTAAGATTACCCTTCCTAACCTAAGATATCTTAGTTTAACCTAAGCCAACATAACCTGACCTAAGATAACATAAACTAACCCTAAATATCCTAACCAAAGAGGACCATTCACTTGAAATAAACAAGTTAGAAGTAAAAAATTGTCATTTACAACAACAGGTTTTAACCTAACAAAATTTCTATATTTTTTTTTAAAACCAACCAAGCTTTACAATTTCGCAGAAACCTAAAACTCAGGTAAATTTCACGGAATCAACGGTGGTTCGAAAATCATTCGCCATTTGACAGACATCTCCCCGACTGCGTTTTTTCTACCTGAGCGCTCGAAAATAAAGTAATTACCTCTCGAATTTTCAAACGCGGCCGTCATAGTCTCTCCAACCAACATTATTTCGCTTCCGTATCAGCAAATGTAAATTACATTTCTCGCATAGCATGTGTGCAATACGTGGCGTCGACGTCGTCGCTTCGTTTGCAATTTCAAGCGCAATGCGAATACAATCGCGCAAATCTACAGCCGCGCAATACAAAATGTCATTACAGACACTACGGAGCGACCACGTGTCACCACGTGCGAAACTCCTGGGAGTCGACGACAAAATGAGAACGCCATCACTCGCTACAGTGCACGTGCATGAATTTTTCATGCAAATGCGAGAATAAAATTCATTACTTTCCAGTTTGGAGTGGCGGTGGTAGGTGATGCGTTTTTGGCTTTTCGGACTTTAGGGTGTCAAATTGTGGCCGTTCTTGTGGGCCCGCATGTGGGCCTCGCTAGTGTAATCACACAATCACAATCGTATCATTTGTACAGTTTGAGTGGTAAAGTGTCTCGTGTGTGTTGTTCATCAACTTTCAATTAACCAAAGCTGATTTGGTTACAAAATTTTATGGGAAATACTGTATTATTATTCTCACATTCCATACATCGATGTTTTAATTGAATAATTAACTTTATTCCTAGTATAGATTTATATACAGTACAGCGGATGCTTGTTATAAAAAGAACCAATAAATTGTAACCTAATAAAATACAATTATGGTGGAATATTTCATTTAGGCATGGATGAAATCTCATTGTCAGAAAAACTGGCATCGGAGGAATATAGGAAGACATATCGCCTTAAAGAAAAGCAGCTAAAATAATTGGCACCTCATCGTACATGAAAAGTTATTTCAGAACAAATATCTTGTGTTTTAATTTTCGCTTGAACGATGACAGCATGACTACTTGGGACTGACAATCAGGGTATCGCCATCACACTTGTTAAGTAAAGGAAAACTATGCAACTTCTCGAGTGAACTTCGCCTCTTCTCTTAATTATTAAGTTTTAAGGTACTTCCACACTTGGAGCGAGTATGAATGAATGAATCTGGAGCCTAGTCTTGCCTGAATCTATTTAAAAGAAGCTGAATAAAGCCTGTAAATCTTAGAATCTTCTTTTAAATATATTGCTTTGTCTGACCAAGGGC
Source organism: Weissflogia rhopalogaster (assembly GCA_019419845.2). Lineage (NCBI taxonomy): Eukaryota > Metazoa > Arthropoda > Insecta > Coleoptera > Staphylinidae > Weissflogia > Weissflogia rhopalogaster. The sequence continues at coordinate 2,498 of WSZQ02093281.1, read as the reverse complement.
TCTAAACTAACGCACATGGCGTGGTTCAAATTAACATCATGCACGATCCATATGTGAAAAGCACCTAAGCCTTACAGCTTCAGGCTTCGAGCTTTTATTTTATGAATTTGATTAGCACGCTTGCCTTAAAACCTGTGACTTTCACATGGGTCGGGCTTTACAACTCATTTGTGGATAACGAACCTGCATATTGTCAAATAGGAAATACATGAAAAAAAAAACTAAAGACAATATGTTAAAAGGCGGAACACTCATAAATATACCCACAGCAATTCAAAAGAATGAAAACAACCCGCTGAAGCCCGCTCTCAGTCTGAACGCACCGAGCTTGAAAAATCGAACTCAACTAAGCCACGTCATGCTCTTAGTCTGAAAGACGTCTAAGACAATCAATAAAATATTATCCAACTTTAGTATTATTTTTATTGCTTGAAATTTTATATGCCCTTGTATACACCAGCACAGCATATAATGAACCTACATTAAAATCCTTTAGAATATGAATTTTATAAATTGATTCATAAATTTTGGGATCTGTAATTTCAGCTACTAGAAAATGTTGGAAATGTACATTCCTAAAGTACATTTTCACTTAGGCAATATTCTTAAAAATGGCAATTGACTTTTTTATTATTTCAATTATGTAGAGAAAAAACATGTTTATATAATAAAATTTAATAACCTTATAAAATTATAATCATTACTCATAAATGTTGCTCATAGCACATAAAATAGAAATAATTACTAATTCTGGCATCATATATTCACCAGTTAAAGGTATAGACTAGCTCCTGGAAAACTATAAGTGATTATTAATAGTAGAAATTAATAGAGAATCTATTAAAAACAACTATGGCAATTCAAATTGAATCAAAATTGTTCAAATTATTGGCAATTAAGCAAAACCAGTTTTAGTGCTTCCAATACTTGTAGTGGAAGTAAATTCTTTACTTTTTCTAACGAAAATTTTGTTTCGCTATTAAACTGTCTAAATAAATTATAGTATACGATTGCCTTACTAATTATATATAATTTGGTGAAAACAATATGTGAATATGTTATAAATCTCTTTAACTTGTTTGGGTTTGAGCAAAACGAAACATAACAAGTACAAAAGAAAAGAATTAAAGATTAAAATAGTATATATGATCCAACCTAAATTAGGTTAATTTAAGTGAAATTAAGTAAATATAACTTCAACGAAAAATTATATATACATATTTAAGCCTGTAACCCAAAAAACTTATCTAAATTATCGTTTTTTTTTTTAATTTACTATACATTTTCCCGAAATTAATCAAAATAAAACAATCTCCTTTATTAATCAAGACCTAGACATTTAACAGATGATATTAAAATGAAATAAACTTACGGAATTTCAGCATAGACAAAAATAAATCCAAGGTTAGACGTTGTTTATATCCACATATCCTCGTATAAAGTAATCCAGGAGGCACTAATAGCACATGAATAAAAACACAGCAACTTCCCAACTTCACACATCAACCAAACCGCACTGAGTAAACACGAAACTGTGTTGCAGGCGCTGCTAAAGCGCGACTAAACAACGATTAGCTAATAATCCGTCAAACGATCGGTAATGACAGAAACCGGTTGCCTTCCCGCAACGAAAGGAAGGCGTCTTGCGCCTGGTCGGAGGTACGAATGAAGAGCGACGTTTCGGTGCCGACGCAATTGAAACGACGCTCAAGCCGTGGCGAGCGAATGAAGCGCAACGAGGCCCTTCATCAGCAGGGCCAGCACAACACAACACAGCAAGAGCAGCAACAGAGCGTGGTTGAAGGGTACGCGGGCGACTGAAGAATTGTGTTGATGTTTGATGGCAGCACATGGCCTACCACCACTCAAGCGTAGTTGAACTCTGTTGCCTGCTGTGTGTTTGGTTTCGGGGAATAGAAGAATGCGTCATGCTGTAAAGTTTCGGTTGGTTTGGGAGGTCGGTTGATATCGGTGGGAGATTCGTAGGTCTTCGAGAACAAGAAACTTGAAGGGATCGGAAGGTGAAGACTTATAACAGGTAGAAATTCTAAAAATATAGGTCTTTTTACTTATGCTACCTTATCCACTCTACTACTTGGGACTATTACTAGATTTTTATCGTTTGTAGTTAGCAAAGTAACTTGGAAGTATGCAAATTCAATGCGTGAAGTTTGCAACGAACTCTATAGTTTAGACTCTATTCGAAGTTGGAAAGTTTAACTATAATAAGAAACAAGAAATCATGGCTTTATATTAAAAAATTTCATATTTTGAGAGTAGATAACAGAGTGTGTTCTTGATAAGATATAGAGAATTTTATTCAAATATATAAAAGTACTTAATGTCTTAAGTCTAAATTGCGCAGTATTTCTTTCTCCAAAACATGAAATCAACATCTTTACAACAAAGAAATCCATAATTTGAAGTTCGATACAAACTGGATATTTTAGTATAAACTACAGAATTGTGTCTTCTATCATTTTATGGAATGTTCATAT
>WSZQ02093248.1:0-12944 GCA_019419845.2 Weissflogia rhopalogaster | reverse complement strand
ATTTATTTATATATTTTTTTTTTGAAAAATCTTGTACCCGATACTATTTTTAGTTTGGCAAAACACATTTGACAGGATGTAGACTCTCGTTGTGAGTTTTTTTTACGGAGCATCGACTGCTATGGTTATTAGCTCTATTCAATTCTGTTTCTATGTAATAGTCATATTAGAGCTAACACTATGGATAAGAAGAAGAATTCACTTTAATATGCATCCCCACCGAGAATTCGTTGTGAATTGTAGCTTATGTTGTAAATGCGCAGAACGACTTTATTAAATTATTTCCACTCGAGTTGTAAATTCGTGGAGATACATTTAAGAAGTTTTGAGTTTGCCAGCAAGTAAACAGAAACAGAATAACCACACACGAAGTGTACATCACAGACGCATAGGAATAATGCTGTAGAAAGAACTTACTCGTAATAATGCTGGACAAGAACTGATTTATTTAGTATTTAGCAGGATGCGCAGCTTAGACTGCCGCTGCATAGATGAGTGGCAGCAGGGGAAAACCACTCAAAGTGTGCTTTGGCGCGAACATATGATATTTGATTTTCTTACTATAATTACATTTATTTTCAACTTTCTCGATTCGCTTAGTTAAACCTCCTAACAATTTATTCTTTGAAGATTATTCGAGCCGCCATACTGCCTAGATTTGTGAATTAGATCTTCGATGTCAGACGATGTTCGCTGACGCGTGTTTCCATTGAAACCAATGTTCTGTATCGTCGATCTCGATGCTCATACGTCCAGTCTCGGAAATTAGCAATTTCGTAGATGCATGTCCTGATGAATCAGAAATTGGCAAATTCCCCCTTGTGATAATTAAGTGGTTCCTTAAATTATCCTTCAAGTAAAGTAAAATCGGAAAACAAACCTTGAACCGTTTGTCGCTAGATACAGACAGGAATATTTACAATTTTTAGTATTTTGTTCGATTTGTTTATATTCATTTAACTCCTTATCTAATATTAACACATATCCGAGACGAGCCCAGAGTATTAATGCTTTTCGCATTGCCGGCGTTGTTCTAACCAAAGCAAATGGACCTTCGAAGGCATTACTGTGCTGTCTGTTTTGCTCACGTACTGAATACAGGGTAACGTCATATTAGGACTTTTCCTGCCTATCCGGTAGGTATATTAGGTTGGGCAGGTTGGGTGTGGTAGCTTCGATTGCATGCTCCTCCTCATTTTCCGTTCGGAGTACGTATTCTACGCAACTCTAGATTATCCCTCACTTGCTCTATGACTCTATCCTGAGAACGTAATAACGTTCTCAGGATTAAGAGTTCCTACCTGCATCTCCACTTTTATACTAAGCCTTCCTGCCGACTGCAAGAGTGGCAAGATATGAGGAAGGGTTGGAGGGAATGGAAAGTGAGAGACTGGTTAAGAATGTGTGGATTTACTGTGTTAGCAGGAGGGGTGGCAATGGATGGGCAGTGGAAGAAGGGAGGAGGCGGGCATATGGAAACAGGAACGTGGAGCATTGGAGGGCGTAGTAAGGGAGAGAGGAACCCGAATAGAAGAACAAACAAGGCAAAACAATATCGTGATCAGCTCCTACAATCCATCATACCAGAAGATCCAGGTGGTGGGGCGGAGGCCTGTATACATAGGGGATAGGGACCTGAGTGCAAGTGAGAAAGCACTACTGGCGAGAGCGTTGTGTATCAGAGGAGAGAGGGTGAAAGGTATGGATCGAAACGTGGGAGCACCTGGCGTGGGAATGTGAGGGCACAGGAAAGGAAAGGCACTGAGCGGGAGGAATAGAGGGTAATCAAGTGAAAAGCTGGATAGATGAGAAGGGAGGAGGGGTAAATTTCATCGCAATGTTGGTAGCGGAGAAGAAGCGTACGAGTGGAGGAAGCTACCTACCACCGAGCGCAACTAATGAAAGTATATTCTGCCATGTCTATCTCCCCACAGAATCCACTTTCCCCACATGCCCTCTTGCCAATCCTGTACATATCCGAAGCAGCCTTAAGCAGCCGTGCCAAGTCAGATATTGAGTTGTCTGGAAGTTTACGTGTTATGCTTTGAAATTTCATAATTTTACTTGATAAAAATATAGTTAGTTTATATAGTTATTGTGCAATTAAATAGACACGATAACAATTTACAGAATTTCTACTACTCAGTTTAAGGGTTATGACATAATACCATGAGCAGCTTTATAGTAGGAAGTGTAGGTTACCCGATTTGGCCCATTTTTTTAAATATATCTATTGAATTGAACGAGACACCGTTCCGGATCACTCAACCAGAAAAATTGAATGGATTGTTCGGAGATTATAAATAATAGTTGTTGGTAATCGTATGAATACTTTATACGGTTCTGACGAGCTTTTATACGCCATTTTTTCGGCATATTTGTAGTATTTTCGGTTAAAATTCATTTTGCACAAAACTATCAAAAAATCTATGGAATATTTTATGGTACCAAATATTGACATTCGACGATTGATGTGTGAACTATGTTTAAAGAATTTGAATATGTTTTGTACTCGGACGCATTTAAACCCCTATATCGTTATTTTGAAAAACAATAACGAAGCTATTCTTGGCATTTCAAGATGGCGAATAATCATTGTGCAATTCAAGATATTACATATTAGATATCAAGAAATCAAGAATTGCATTAATTGAAACAGAAAAGAAGTACTTCGATTGGATTTGAGTTAGTAACTTCAGCATTTCCTAAGCAGCGCGTTACCTATTATGCAACACACAATACACAGGCATACAATTCACTTGCCTTCTTTTTCCGTCTGGTTGACTTTGTGCATCTTGATCTAAAATCTAACATTAACATATTAACTCTCATGTCCACTTGTGAGCTAAGTTTCATAGTATACTGTACAACGAGCATGTAATGCTAAACATTGCTTACGAGTTTACGAGTAAGTCATATGAGGAAACAATGTGCATTACATGCGTGTTGTACATTATACTTTGTCTACAACTATTTATTATATGTAAAAATAATAGAAGTACCTTTTATTTTTTGGCATTTAACAATATTCTTACAAAAAGCATTCGCCAGCAGACATTTACATTATATAAAAAAATAAAACTCAACAATAATTTACTACTAATATTTACAACCAAAATAAATAAAAATAAAATACAACTTTTGTAGTTCACCCCACCCTATTGAGTCATACCTCTCCTCCGCTTCCCTTTCTCCTGCATAATTAGCCTCACTATTGTCACACTCACCCCTCCCTCTCCCCGCGCTGCCCAAACCATTCAACACCTTCTCACATACAGACAGATGATCCCAAGAATCAAAACCGCTCCTACACCACACACACCTCATGTACTCATACCCCATCCGTACCTTTCTCCCTTTCTCTTCAGTTCCACATCTTGCTCTGGCCATAATCATTTTCTCTTCTGCGGTCATGTTTTGACCCCTCTTGACCCCTTTCACGCACAAACTATTCAAGCACTCCTGACTCACTTATCATTGCTTCCACTGCCTGCTCAGATACACCCATATTCTCATACTCCCTTTTTCTGCTTTCTCTCCATCCACTCACCCCTCTCCTGGCACACCATTCCCATAAATCCTTCACCAATATCCCGGTCCCCATTCCCTTCAGTTTCTCCTCAAATCGTTCCACTCTCCTAACGGACTCCTATTTAGTTGTCATTCTTCCACTTTCTTGCAACACAATGTACCTTGGGGTACGTGTGAAAATAATAATGAGTATATTTAGTTCATCAACCGGCACTGTTATGATCAACCGTAGGTTGTCTAGATCATAACTTAATCAACATCGTTAATAGAATGTATATATTATGAAACAGGAGTAGAAAAAGATATTTAAACTTGTTTTGTTAGGAACTGACGATCTATACCTAATGGTCTACAATTCGCTAATAAAATAAAACTTTTCACATTAAAAGAAAGTGAGTTTTTAATATCATTTGACAATTACTCAAAATTCCCATCCATTCGCTATTAAGGAACTTCAATACTTTTGTTAAATATAGGATTAGATGAAAACTCAACATAATAATACAAAACCTATAAAATGGTAGCTAAATGAGAATTACTCAAATCAACCATAATTGTTATAAACCAGACTTTGGAATTGCAATGGGGAAATGAATTTGAAGAATCACTAAATACCTGTGAACTGTATTTCCCGAGGGTAGGTATATGGACGATATATTATGAGTCTCAGGAAGACCCAGATAAATTTCTCAACGAAATAACAATTTGAAAAAGACAGTATGCTCATATTCAGTTGCAAAGCATCCATCTTTATAACCGAAATTCACATCGACTTTTCTAACAAGTTGGAGGGTGAGAGTCTAACATTACTAATATCTTTTTCTACTCCTGTATTATAATATGCACATCATTTTAACGTATGTGATTAAGTTATGATTTACATAACCTACGGCATAGCAGTACTGGCAGATGTAGTGCTCCTAGACAATCAAACAACTATTATGTGTTCATAGTGGTTTCATAGCAGAGGTCATGGCGTGCGACTCTGTCGGCTAATAGTCGTAAAAAAGGATAGTGTACAATTCGCATTCAATGCACATTGTTTTCTCGTATGACTATAGTATTCGCCTTCGGCTCGTTTTACAATTTGTCGTATAATGTAAGCATTGGTCCATATACTATAGTTCCACAGTGCATTTTTTGTCATATACTTTGATTTTGTTATTTTGAATGACTGTGATAAGGCTACTCAAGAAGGCGAATAATCAGTGGTTGAGGATTAAAGATATGAAATCACGATTTACATTACTAGAGGGAGAGAGGACCATTGACTGGATTTGAACCCCATCCTATACATCATCGTCGCCATGGCCAATTTTCTGGCAAACCCTCGACATAAATGTATATTCGTATTCTAAGCAATTCATTAAAATTTTCTGGATTATATCTATTATAAATATTTTATTCAAGTGCATTTTATGCAAGTTGGTGTTTGGGGAGGAATAAAGAGATAATGCATAATGTGACATAAATGGGTCACGCCCAAGAAACAATTATAAGTTTCGCATCACCTGAAAGAACATTATCTTTTGAGTATTTTCATGCTAAAATCAACATACCTCCTGAAAATTCAAACAGAATATTTCAGGGTAGCATATAAACTGAATATGAGATCATGTAAATGTCACATAAATGCCCCCCCTCCCTCGTTCCTTCGAACAAACTATTACGTGTGGTAACCAGGGATGACAATAAAAATATCGGTATCGATAGCACGTATCGATACTTTTTGGCTTTTATCGATACTTTAATTTTCGATAATTATCGATAGTATCGAATCGGTCATTTTCGATATTTTTTGACATGCTCCCACACTGAGGCCATCTGTTAATCACAACCACCAGTTAGGATGGTAAACGTCGTCTGATTGTGAGCGAAATGTCGATTCTTAATCCTGTTCTTAAAATACTTGTTTCACTATTGTATCGATACTTCCCAACAATTTAAATTCATTTAAATTTTGCCACTTTTTGATAAAAACTTAGTTTAGCCCTAATTTACTAAATCAGTAATTTTACAAGCATTAATTTTATTACTTAGGAATTACCCCAATATTTTTCATTCTCAAACTGCAAGATTACTGTAACGAGTAGAAAAATAACTTGAAAATGCATTAACAGATGACGTCAATGTGTGTTTTCGATACCAATAAGTATCGATACTTTTCTTCGATACTTGGGTATCGAAAGTATTGAAGATTCAAAAGTATCGATACCAAAAAGTATCGATACTTCGAGAAAAGTTGACATCCCTAGTGGTAACATTTGAGAATAAAATCAAATTCCTCGATTGACATTTACGAAAAAATTAAGTATATCTAACAGCTAATAAAGGAGTACACCCGAATAAGTCGCCGAAATGAAACAAAATACACTAAAATCCATTATTTACAAGAGATTGGATGAATCCATAGAATCTTAAAGTATCGCTTAGAATTCGATTTATATATTTAGGTCGCAATTTAGGCACGAAAATGGCCACTGAGGCACAGGCTCAGCGATTTACCAATTACGCCACGAATACATAAAATATGTGATTAAGAAATATATGCGCCGCAAATACGCGTTCTGGTATCTCCAACAAACAAGGTTATTTTAGTATATGAAAATAGGGAAAAAAATGGAAAAATCGCATTGTTAAAAAATGTCACGAATTTTGCAAGCTGGGTGAGTTTTCATAACTTTTTGTGGAAAACAAATAGATAGGCTGTCAGTACAGAGCGAAGCCGATATTGCGCAATTGTTGGAAGGAACGCACACGATAACACCGCCGTTATAAGCGGAAATTTGGTAACGCGCACGTTTTGAAGGTTATTAATAACAGTTGTTAGTAGTTTTGCAGTCGCATGCATAGTTTATGTAGTTTGGAGAGATTTTCCAGCGTAAAAAACGACAAAATGCATGGTAACGCAGCGTAACGCTCATCGTTGCACGCTGCTCGCCGCCGGCGGGGCGGTGGTGGCTGTGGCGGCGGCAGTAGCCGTTACACTCGCGTGCAAACATGCGGGAATAAGCGGGAATTCGTCGCGCGTAAGCCGGAATAAAAATGATAGCAAAATGCGGATGGAACCTGTGGGTTGTGCGGGGGGTGTGGTGGGGGTGGCGGCGGCGTGGCGTCGGGTGCGAGTAAAAAGTATTAGCCATGGGCGGCGCGCGGCCATAAATCATGCGGTGGCGCTTGTACACAAACGTTTAAGCGTTATGGCGCTCATAACGCATAAGTGGGCGGCGGATGGTGGCACACGGCGGCGTCAAAACGTCGAAAGTTTTGCAACCGCCCCACGCAGTCGCTGCCAACGCATCCGCGTGCGTCTCAGCCGCGGGAAGGTGGCGATCGTGCAAACTAGGCGGCAAAATTAATGTAAATAAACGTAGCGACCAAATGCCTCCGCCGCCTACATCGCCTACACCGCCTCCGCAGTCCACCCAGCGCGATGATCGACTGTAACTCATGCCACGGATATTCACAGCGTTGATAGTAAATTCAAAATTTCCTGCACGCCGTCCCCCGCGCACAAAGTTACGAGATTTATCACGCCACGTCGAAACTCACCGCCTCCTCGCCAGTCGGACACAACGCCTAAATAAATAACGCCGCCTCTATAAATTTAATTAATGCCTATTTATTCGTGTCTGGGTCGCATTCTGGAGGCTGCAATAATTAATAGAATCGTGAAAATTTATTCAAATCGAATGGGATATCAAAACGCACTCGTTTTATGTGTCTAGGAAGCATAAATAAGCGCATAAACATGAAAATAAAACAAAACCGGCAAAGTGGTCTGCATTGCAGCCCTGGTTCACACAAAAAACACAACATAAAAAACCATAAAACCTGTGACTAATGGTACATATTTTTGCATATTATTCGTGCGGCTGCTGTATTTTCGTTAAATTGATGCCGCTACGAGATACATCATTTCAAAATTTTCGTTTTTCATATTTTGATATTTTACGATATTACTTGTTATTTTATTTATGCCTTATAACTCCGGTAATGGCATTATTTCTAGCATCTTCGGTTGCAATCGTCTTGATTTTCATGGTTTTCTGAACCGTTAAAATTAATGAGAAACATTGAACTTTTGATTGTTACAATAATACAAATATAGCTATAAATATATTGATGATTTTCTCTTTATTTTGTAAAAAGATCTATCAAGAATCTCTAAAATCGTTTACTAATCTATGGGGCGCACCCCTCACAGTCTATTAAAGGGGAGACATGGCGTATATTAACTTTTGTCTACAGAACGGAACACTGGGGTCCCTCATTAGCCCTTGAAGACTTTAACATGAAATTAGAAAAGTCGAGGAAATATTCTTTAAAAATACTGAGGGGGCAGGCGCAATAGCCATATATCTGTCAGAAGACTGGGACAAGATCTCTGACAAGGTCTCTACTGGCCTCACACTATCCCTAGTTACTGCAGAGCAAGCTGTATCGCGCGGTATATCGCGTATATTACGTCTGAAATAAGTTACTGAAAGTAGTGGCCAGGACAGGAAGTGAAGTTTATTTGGGTACCAAGAATGATGTTATTACTGGGAACCAGTAAACGATAAACAGGCAAACAGAATCAGAGGAGGCACCTCATTGGTCTTGAGCCAGCCTGAAAATTTTGGAATGATATGAGGCGGTGACCAAAAGGCATAATCCCGAAAATAGACAGGGAAGGTCGACCAATTCATTTAAAAAATAAGCAGAATAAATTTGACGGAGTTCATATGGCTCATGGCGGGACGTAGCAAGTTTAAGAAATACCTGGACAGGTGTGATATGACCGGACACCTAGGACCTTGAATGTTACTGGAAACCAGAAGGGCGATAAAGTTTGTAAAAGGAAGCCGAGGAGGGTCTGTATCTGACCGTGGGATAACAATGGATCGCGTTAGGAATCAAATGGTGGAACAATAACCAGAATATATCTGAGGTAGGTCACATCACCTATTACGAGACAGTATAAGTATAAGAAACATCTCGACTAGTATGGTATCATCACAGACCATTAATGTAGGTGGTGTAATATAAGTGAGGAGATACATTACAATCTAGATATGGAATACTGCATTTGCTTGTAGAACCGTTGAAGGTACTGAAGGAATGTCTGTAAACGGAAACGGAAAAGCTTTCCTGATTTTTTTGTTTGATTTACCGAGCATCAACTTAATTATTGCAGACTAACAGTATAGATAAGAAGATGAATTCATTTTACTACGCATCCTCATCGAGAATCAAACACGGGACCTTGTGGTCAGTAGTCATCGACCATACCATTTGACAAACATTCCTGATTAAATTCAAAAAGTATCTAGGAGACACCTAAACCATTGCTAGAAAAACGTAGTATATTATAAAAGAACTTATAATATTTTACCATAAGTTTTAATTAATTATAGTCTTATCAGGAGGAATTTGTGGTTGAATATCAAAATAATTTCCGCTTGAGTGCGCATATTTGAGCCGAAATAAAATCAAATAAAAGAGTGTTGTAAAATATCAAAGGCTCCCAGGCGAGATAAAGACGTACAAATGAGAATAATGAACGGACGCTCAAAATGTAGGAAGATACTCATTAAAAAACAATCTTTTGAAGTGAAGTCAACGCGTCCGAGAAATTCCTCCTTCTTTAATCATATTTTTTTTTGACTTTGACTGCGATGGATTTGCCTTGCACACAAGACTAAAATAAACTAGGTTTTTTGCCAGTTTTGCGAGTCATAGCTAGCATACCAGCGCGAGCAAATTCAGCGGGCGTCGTTAATTAAACAGTCTAAACTTTTTCTTACCTTGTCTACCATACTATGCCATTACTTTTAGTTATAATTAATTTTTGTCATAGGCAAACCTTCTGGCCTTTAGAGAGGATCCCTGGAAGCTTCTCTATATTTAATGTGGCCGGTCATAAGGAAACATTTTAAATTTCTATGGGAATGTCAGTGGATTTTCAGATATCTACTGAAATTACCGCAGTAAGGCGTTGGCGATAGTAACTAAAGTGGTAATAGTCAATAACGTCAAGATGGTTGATGTTTCATGTGATTTAGCCATGAATTCCTATTTTTTAGATATATTCAGGCCCACAAGTCAATATAGTGTATCAGTTACACGACTGGAGTGTAGAAACAAATAAACTAAACACTTAAAGTGTGTTTACTGTACACTTAATATGTGTTCATAGTTCTGAATCATAGAGTCAGACTTGCATAGTGCAATTTAAAAATTCAAACGGGTAGTCATCTTTTATACTAATAAGTTGAACCGGAAATAATATTAATCAGTTTTAATGTTGGTCCAATCTGATAAGTATTAATAGTTACGAGTTACGAGCGAGTATCCTGCCTTATAATATGTATTGGGACACCCTTATTATATGAATTTTCTTCCTAGGGCCTGAACTAGCGAATCTAGCGGCTTTGTCTACTTCTTAAAATTCAGATATTCAGATTTTTTGTCAGCTTTCATAGTCGTTAATTTGACTCAGGTATAGGATCGGTTTTTAGTGTTTGTTTTATTTCATCAGAACTTTCTTTTAAAATTAATTCAGATACCTACATTACACACTGGATTGCTTCCACGAGCCTGAATTAGCGAATCAGGTTTAGCTAGTTACCAAAATTCAAAGATTCAGACGATTGGTCTAATTTCAAAGTCGATAGTTTCACTTAATAATCGGTTTTGAAAGTAGGTTATATGCGAACAGACCCGATACGTGTTGTCAACGAGTATCCTGTATTTTCGTAGGCATTCAGACACAATTCGTGTTTCAGAAATTGCTTCATGTGGCCTGAACTAATGAATCAGATTTGTCTAGAGCTAAGAAATCAGAAATTCAGGTCAATCAGGTCAACGATTATAATTCAGTTTGGCCCAAGTTGTACTTTATGTTATATTATACATTGCAGTATAAATATTTCATTACATCTGTAAATTCTGAATTCATGTATCTTATCTGTAAATATACATATAAGGAAATCAGAGTGAACTTTATATTCATATTGAAAGTGTGGATTTTGAGATATTAATTGACTTGGTCCCCTTCGGCATGATTATCTACTGCACAGTTGATAATTTGATCTCTATCTGATCAGATCTGACAAAATTCACCACAGATTAACTGGATTAAAATCCCGTCTCATTGGTAATAGTCAATTAAACTGTGAACCGATGACAAAGTATTGTTTCGAGCAGAAATTGAGATGTTCAGGGTGGTACATACCTCCTAAACTTATTTCTGATCAAAATTGAACTTGTAAACATTATATTTTAGAATTTTGCATAAACATATTTCCTGTATATAGAGATTTTCTTTAAATCAATTATCTGATTAGACGATCTTAGGTTGGATAGAATGCACCAATTTCGATTTCAGACCTATTTACTTCGGTTCAGACGAAGATCATGAAATGTAATTTAGAAACTGAAAGTGTTTATTTAAAACAAGGAGCCTGAACGTATTCAGATACCCATAATGTAAAAGTTTTGCTTCCTCAGGACTGCACTAACGGGTCATGTTTATCTAATGCCTACATTCAGTCATTTAGTCATCTTTCAGAATCGATTATTGTCATAAATTAAGGACAAGCATATTTTCCTGAATCAAACTTCTATATAAATAGAGTTATGGCTCATCAGACATTTTTAAAGTTATACTGAAATTCGAAGAGGTTTTGAGGTGTTAATTGAAATGATTTTAATGAGGGGTCGGCGATAGTCACACGGTGAAGTGGTAATAGTCGAATAACGTCGACTACACAGGCGCTTCGAACAGTTTACCAACGAGTTTCCCGGCTTTTAATAGATATTCAAGAGACGTACCTGAATCAATCACGAGTGCGAAACTAATGGCCCATCTGATGGCCCTAATAACGGGCAAACTTTCCAACAACACGAATCCACTCGCCGTTTTCTTCGCCGCCGTCCGACCGTCACCGTGCGCCGCCGCAGCAGTGCACGTAACTTTCGCGCGCGATGCGTGCCGTCGGCGGCATGTAACCGTCGCATCCATTCGCGCCGTAATTGCGCACATTCTCCAGCTGGGTCGCAAGTATATGTAATGCGTTCTGTGGGGTACGCCTAAGGCGCGTATATGCCGGCGCTCATTGCGGGCCGCCCGATCGCCGTAGGTACACGATGCCTGGGAGCTGAAAAGGGGCGTGCCACCCCCCGATGGACGCACAACGCTACTCCGGTGGCGGTTATTCTACTCTCGCGTGGCGTACGCACAACGCGAGTACGGCGTGGCGGAGCACGGGATGCTGGGCGCGTGTGGCTGCTGCCGGCTGCGGAATGACGGCGCGCTGCCGCCACCGCCAACGCTGCTGCCGTTGCCGGCACCGGGTGAAGCGGCGGCGCACGCGATCCACGGCCCGCGCGCCTGCACGCGTACGGTGAACTGTGAGCCGCGTTTCTTTTAACTCGCTTGCAACTGCGGTTGAACTCTTCAAATCTGCATGTTTTATATTTAAAATGTCGGCAGGATGCTCCGCATATACTTTCGTATAAAGTTTTCTATGTTCAAATCGCAAGAGCGACTAAATAACTTGTTAAATATTAATAGCTTCTGATTTGCAAGCTAACCATCTCATATTTGACAACGAACGAAGTAACAATGTGCAACTTCAATATATTTTCCTGGGGTCTTAGGTAAATCTATCCCAAGTGCTTCAGGGTTCAATTAAAAGCACTCGTTTCCCCAACCAGTTTACTTCATACCATTTAGGGACAAACACGTTTAAAACGTCGTGAAAAAATAGTGTTATGACGTCTATTTGCAACGAGGAGCCTGAACTAAATGCAGATAATAAAGTGGGTAAACCACGGTAAAAGGGGTAAACCATGGAATTGGAATTCATGGGCCAAATTGCAACGAATCAATTGCCCCATCCATAACTCAAGTAGAAATCATGGCTATAGAGGCATGTGCCCAGCAGTGCCTTAAAAAGCTCTACAAGCGTAAACGCACAGACACACAAGGGCAACTTGGAACTGCAAAAATGTTCTCAAGAAGTTGGGGCGAGGCAATAAACTCACAATACAGTGGGTGCCAGCGCACCACGGTATTGCAGGCAAAACTAAGGCGGATATGTTAGCCAAGGAGGCAGCAGAAACCACCCTCCATGGCCCTGAACCAACCTGTGGATTATCAAGGTCCATAGTGAAGGAATGGATCAAGAATTGATATTTATCGGAATCAGAAGTAAGTCGGGAAAACCTGCAAATATTCACCCTCGCAAAATTAAGAGAGTCAGAAAAACTGATTTCAATAATTCATGTAGCATCACCAAAATAAATAAATAAAAGAATAATGTTTTCTTTATTAAATAAAATATTAAATTACATTTATAATTACGATATAATATAATTTTGATTAGATTGATAATTAGTTCAAATTAGTAATTAGTTTAGTTAGT
>WSZQ02093226.1:0-12947 GCA_019419845.2 Weissflogia rhopalogaster | reverse complement strand
AAATTAATTATAATTTTATTATCTATTAAATTAATAAACAACCTCTTCCAGGCCACTAAGTCATGATTAAGTTCCTCAAGATCTTTCATTTAGGTAATTATAGAAGCATTCCAGGTCACTTCCCCCAATAATATGCTGAAACTATCCAACTTTTCGTCAATGTCAGCATAGAAATTATTACATCAAACCCTTGGAAAATTAGAACCGCCATCAGCAAATATCAAAATTTTGCACATAATATGAGAAACTCTGGGTATAGAACTACACTCATAGAGCACAAACGCTTGAAAGTTACGCGAATATTCAACCAGGAAAACTTTTGTGCATTTGCAGCTCAATAAGCTTACTAATTAGAAGCTATTCGTCAATGTCGATTCACCTCCCATCCTATGGAATTGTCCCTGTTCTATTTCCAAACAGCTATTATCAGCCAGAATCATCATTCGACCGACATTCGACTAACAAATCGCATTTAGCTTGCGCAATGCGTCCTTAAATGAAAACGAATTGTAATCTCCCTGGCAATTAGTATATATTGCGTCTATCCACTGCAGAGATTTCTCTTCATCTGAAATTCCCTGAACCCCGAACACATTTAAAAATAAAACTGATTTTTTCTCGTACTGCGAGTAAAAGGAGACAAATTTTATTCATGAATCCATACAATTTGGAAAACGCCTGATTTTTGCCGTAAAATTTCAATCGGAAGAGATTTATACGAATATTTTGCATCGGCGCCAAGTATATTTGTTTTTATTTTCCTTTATAGCAAATGTGATGTGTAAAGGAAAGGGCTAACATAAACATGGAGAGACGTTGCGGCAGATTGTGTAATGTGTAACATTTGGGAAAATCGCGCTAATAAATTCATAACCGCGAGCGTGGAAGCCATGTTCGTTTTTTTTGTGATGGAGAGAAGGGGTGCTGTTCACTGCTGACTAACCTCTTCCGAGACGTGCGATATTTCACCGGTATGTGCGTTTTTCCACGCTTAGGTACTTTTCGGCTCTAATGCGGGAAACTGGGTCACAGCTTGGAGGCATTTAAGTTACGATCTCAACTATTCTGATGTAATATACCTTTACCTTTTGCAAATTATTTGCATTGCAAAATATATAAATTTTCATATGTTTTTCCTGTTCCTTTTTTGAATGTTAAATAAGATAAGGAGAAATATCTTCCACACCTTTATTTTATTTTAATATTTTAAGTTATTCAACTTATTTTAATAACATGAAATGGGTTTAATCACGGATTAAAATGAAACATACCATGATTGAAACATTTTTAATAGCGACCCTGTGCTAGACGCAGGCGCCATACAATTACAAAGGTGTATTATATTCGTCGAATATAATCAAAATAATCTGTATCTCATTGTTCCTTAAATGCTTAATGATACTTTGAATATGTTGACGCTGTTTTATGCTTCATTTTTTCAAAATTTCTAACGTATACTATAAAATTTGAATTGAGGAATTATTTTCTTGGCACGATTAATATGTTTAAAGAAACTATCAAGTGAAGAAATTATTTCTACAAATATGATTGCGATATTTAAGATATAATTGAAATCAAGGAAGCTCATCAATAGTGATTGAAAATTTATCAACAGGTTTATTAAAATATTTAGTGCTCAATAATGTAAGGGCGGGATGATACCTCATCATCGAAGTATTGACTATTTCCGTAGGCGTCAATTTCAAGAATATAATGATGTCTCTCATCTTGTTTGAAGACTGAAAATGTGTATGATTTCTAAAATTTCAGGTTAAAAAATATTTTCTGGCTCAGTTTAATATGGTCCTTAAAGCCATATGGATATGAAGTTAAGAAGTAATTCATGAAAATTTATATGTTATATTGAATTTGGCAATTTTAGTATGAAGTTTGAAATATATATGTGAGTAAGTACTTTACTCTATGATTTTTCCTAACTCATTCACACAACTATTATCATACAGTCTTATTTGAACAACCCCAGATTAGCTAGCATTGACATATCAAAGAAGATCATGTAATCATTTAGCACAATTAATGAATCTACAAATTTGAAGTTTTCGATCGGATTCGAACCGGCGACCTTTGGGATAACGGCCCAACGCGCTACCACTGCGCCACGAAGACCCCGGGAACCCCACCTGGAACTTCGAATTAACTCTTTCCTTTTTGCTGCGATGTCTTGGCTGACTTTGACTATATATATGTTATATTGAATTTGGCAATTTTAGTGCGAGTTCTTCTACAGAGCTCCTCTCCGTCTCCGTCTCTTCCAATTCATTAAGTATTCCTAAATTCCAAGAAATGTTAACGGTTCCCTAAGAGTACTGTCCTCAGTTGCAATGAGAACTTATGGATTTATAAAATTATCTCGCTTTAGGCATGTAAAATGTGTTTCGGGTACTTCAACATAAACACTGGATGGACGAAATGCTCTTTTTGCCCAACGCCTTCACCAAGGAACGTAAAACAATGTTTGTATGCGTCACTTTGATGAATGAAAACTACAAAAGCCCTCTGCATATTTGAAGACTCAAGGTATTTGCGTTTGTTGCAAAGGAATAACCTTCTCGTATAACGATTAAACATCTCTGTATCCTAGTTATCTCATTGTAGTTTCTTTTTTAACAACCATTTGAACAGTGTCATACTATTATAGACTGCATTACTTAAAAACATGTAATATGTCTTATAATAAACTTATTCATCTTAGTAATTATAAGATTTATATACTAAAACAGTATATGAACATAATATTTAAATGAAAACATTATTTGTAAATAAACTTTTCAATAAATCCTGACCAAAATTTCAATTTATATTTTAATTACAAACATTCATCTCTAACACAAAAATTAACCGATTTGACCATATTTCATCTTATCCCAATTTTAATTTTTTTCTATAAACTTGAATGAACCATTCATTTTTTTCCGGATTATGACTGCCAAATTCACTGTGATCATTAAAACCTTTTCATTGTGGTGGAATTTATTTATATTTATATAATCTGTTTGAACGGAATATCATATTTATCTGACAACCCGAATAATTACTGTGAATGGCGTATTATCGATTTTGATGCACGCAACAATTTTCAAACTAGCCCGTCCTGTAAATCTATTTACGACCGGAAACAAAAGCGCGAGTCACAATGCATTTAGTGTTTACATATTTTATATGTTCCATTAATCCTATTATATTTTTGGCAAACATTTGAGGGGCTTTGTGTCAATCGCGGATTGCGACGTGACGTCGCCGACATTCGACATCAATCATGCGCAACGCAATGCGAAGAATTGATTTTTAATTAGCGTCCGCGTCGCCCCGACGCGACGGCGGTTGCGATTGATTTATGATTTATGTTTTCCTTTTACTTTCGCTGTCAGCCATCTGGCGCCAAGTGCACTTGGGCGTAATTTTAAAGTTTCCTGCCCGCAAAGGCGTGCAATGAAGAGAATATTAAAAATTGCGACATTTTAAGACTCGCACACCTTGCAGCTCAACTCGTTCAACCTAAGGAGCAAGCCTAGTCATGTGTGAACGCCATCGGTGCAGGTCGGTGAGCATAGAATCTCTTCCTTCTATTTTTTTTTGTTCTCCGTGATGCTAACCGCTTGGAAACTTTGTCAATGGGAGCAGACTTTGTCAATGCACAGACGTGCAAAAAGTGTTGGGTAGTTCAACATAAACGCATGATGATGGTGAAGGCGCCGGGCGATTTTCTGCCCGATACCATCGACCTTTAGACCATGTTCGCAGGCGGTACTTTCATGAATGAAAACCTCGATGGCAGCTTGCTTGTTTGAAGACAAATTGTATTTGCATTTCTTGTAAAGATATAAGTTAATGATGATCATTTTAACATATACTACTACTATCCAACTAGTTAAGACATAATTTCAATTATTATTTATCAATTTTTCCTATACTTTCATTTCTGACGACTTTATCAATGCACAGAAATGTATAATATATTAAAAGTAACTCACTGGAAACAAATAGTGATGGTGCCAGATGACTTTATGCCTGGCGCCTTCACAATCTAACTTTAGGAAATGTTTGTATGCGTCACTGTGATAAATGAAAACATTGATGGCACTAATTTTTTGAAGACAAATTGAATTTGCATTTCTTGTAAAGTTATAGAAAATCGATTTACCTACTTATCTCCTTATTCTCTAAATGCTTAAGCATTGTTTTAGTTTAGTTAAATTTCTATGTACATGAATTATTTATTTTATTATATTTTATCTATTTTTATTTCATTTTTACTAGAACTAAAATTCGAAAAATAACTGATTTTTGAACAGCTCTATCTTGGTTATTTATACCTGTACAGTAACTGTTTTTCAAATTTTCTTAAGACAATGGTTGACTACTTTCTGGAAAAATTAGATTTTTCATGGTGTACTCTCATAGCTGTCGAAAAATTTTAGTTTCAAGGTTCATCATTTGAAAGTGTTTAACAGTATTTTATTCTTTCTTGTATGGAAATATGCAGCGTGTTTAATAAAATTCAATAAAAATTTAGTCTTTCTTTAATTAATATTTTTCAACTACAAACAACTAAGCAAAGACGTAACTGTGGATTTTATTTATTTTTAAATAAATATCTACAGTGAAACCATGAAATGTCCTCAATTGCAATGTAAATTTGCCAATGTATTAAGTTACCTTATATTTGGCGTTTTTGTCAATGCCCAGGCGAGTCAACAAGTTTCGGGTAGTTCAAAGTAAACGCAGTATGATGGTGAAGGCGCCGGGCAACTCTATACCCGACGCCTTCACCATCGAACTTTGCACAACATTCGCAGGCGTCACTTTGATGAATGAAAACCGCGATGGCGCTCAGCTTGTTTGAAGACAAATTGTATTTGCATTTCTTGCGAAGGTATAACCTTTTCGTGGAATGGAAAAATGTCTATCAATCATCTTTCGCCGAACACAGTACTGACATGCATGCCACGCTGCAGTTATATATTTATTATCCACTATTTGTTATCGAACCTTTTCCAATCGCATCTCTTATTTTTTTCCGTCTTATCTCTTTATCTTTCTAAGCGGCCCAATATACCTCGGTTACTTCGTACATACTCGTATAAATCTAAGGATAATAATATACGAAGAGCTCGATGAATAATTGAAATTGAAATTTCGCGGTGCTAAAACTTTTATCGAATTAGAACAATATTGTTCTTGATTGTTTTCGAAAGCTCGCTGGCGGTGCTCGAGAGCGGTGTACATAAATTCGGTTATTATTAAAATGCAAATGAGTTGTTTTAATTAATAATAATGGGGAAGACGTATAGTACATGGGAGCATGGTTGGCTGGCAGCACGCCGGGGATGGTTAGGAGCGTTCGTTGCGTTGCTTGGAACGATTCTGGTCGAAGCAGGATGGAAAAAGGAATGGGGAAATGAGGAAATGTGGAAAACGTGTTGGTACGAATGTCGGCGTGCATACGTGGGATGCATTACTGCGCTATACACGCGTACTGCATTCTTGAATATTAAGTGAAAAATAAGTGGCTGTATATCGTCATTCTTCGCGATGGTAATGAATTTATATTGTTGTATACTTAACAAGCTATAATTTAAATCGAATAAGAGTAGAACATTTTCAGATTTACGATGCTTCATTTTTGAAACAGATTTTGCAATTATAATCTGCGATGTCTTGGCTGACTTTGAGAATACATGTTTATATCGCGGCAATGGAAAGAGTTAATTCGAAGTACCAGGTCGGGTTCCCCGGGTCACCGCAGGGCCGTTGGGCCGGTATCCCGAAGGTTGCCAGTTAAAACCCGATTGGGGGCTTCAAATTTTCTCTTTCCGTGTTAAATTTCAATTTTAATTTCAATTAATTAATTTCCAATTCATTAATTATGATAAATGATTACAAATTCTTGTTTGATATGTCAATGCTGGGGCCGTTCAAATAAGACTGTATGATAGTAGTTGTGTGAATGAGCTAGGAAAAATCATTACAAAGTACATGTCTCAAATATATGTAATTCAAATTCACACTAAATTGCCAAATTCTATATAAACATATATTCTAAAAATATTTCAATTTAAAGAATTTTCCCATTTGATGATAAACATTTCAAGAAATATAATTTAAAGATCCTTCTCTTCTACAGGCACATCAAGAATTTTTATTTGAAAATCTAACAAATCTGAAGCAAAAAAAATCAGTCGATAAAATTTACGCTCGGTATTGAAAGGAAATGGAATATTTGTTAAGCACTCTATTAAATCAGCGTCGGCTGAAATAATAAAATTCATTTCGTTGTAAACTGCAAATGGAACGAAAATCTCCACCACGTGCACTCCGCTTACTTTATCTTGCGATCGTTACTGTTATCACGGCAATCGTCGTTATAGACTATTTGTGTTTCGGATGTTTGAAGACGTAAGAATTGCACAGGCGGCATCGACACCGGGACGAGGGTGAAAGAAACCATCGTAGATATGAAAATACGCAGGTTGGCGAATCATCCCCCACGACCATGAAGTCCTGAGAAAAAAATCCAAGCGCCACCGATTTCCTCTTTTGTTCCGATTGGGATCACTCTACATTTTATCACTCCACAGAGCCTTTTAGAAGTAATAATGTCCCATGAAGGCAGGCAAGTAAATAGAAAAATTCACTCGCTATCCGCACACTCTTCGAAAAAGTTTAATCTTTTAATCGATAAGAATCGTAAATGGAGTCTGAGACATCGAAAGCATTTTATGTAAATGCACAACGAGTATCTACATGCAGAATGGAGGAAAAGTGATCAATTCATGTCTGAAGGTATGCTGGAAACGGAGGAAATTGTATTAATTGGATTAGGGAGTAATTAGTAATTTACTGCGTGGCCCTGCGCAGACGAACTGTTGGGAGGCCGAAAACAAAAGTGCCTCGAAACGATGCGACGATTTTCATATCCCGAAATCTTGGCGGAAAACGCATTTGGAAGAGATACTAAATGCTAGCTTTGCGAAGAGAGGGCACGACCCTTAAAAAGCACGATTATGCGAATCTTAAAATAAGTGCTTTCCTTATTCTCGGTATTTCCCATCCTTACCGTATTTGCAATTGGACTGGATTCCAGACAGTCTTCAAATCACATCCAAACGAACGAGAAGCCGGGTGGATAAAAACAATTAGACGAAGAGCATGATCCGAAATTCGAGATTGGAGGACGCGCCCATTTTCCTGTTGTCCAGATGCTGCACAACGAACCCTCTCTCAGACGTTCTAGAAGTGGTGCGCGCAATGTACACAGGATTCTTTTGTGAGCGCGTTTCGGGAGTAAAAAGGCGCGACTGTGAAAGGAAAACTCCTCGAGGGAAAGGAAAATTCGACAATAACACACACAACGGACCGTCCAAATATTCTCCCTTTTTTTTCGTGCAGTTTTAATTTTCACACAGATGGGACCGAGAGTACATCTCAAGGAAAACAAAAAAGAAGAGGGAAAATAAGGCACGGCAAGGGCAATCTTTGCGTCAGTGCGTTGCCTCGATTTCTTAATTAAGCTCAGCGAACAATTAACCACAGATATTTTGAAGCGCCGATTGTGGAAAGCATGACGGTAAGAAAATTCTTCTGCTTCTTCATGTTATGGCATTCTTTTAGTATTCTTCGTACTTCTTGCCAGACTTGCGTTGAGTTGTTTGCACAGCAGTTCGTAAATTGCTTGCTTTTTTGATAATTTACAATTCCGCTCCGTTCTTTATCTAATTACTTTTTAATTTTCAGTCTTGATTTCACTTAATTCGCGTTCGTCGTACACAGCCTTAGGGTTGAACTCAAGGGCATAACAGTCCGAGATGTATAATCAAATCTTTGACGTATTTCAACGTTATTTCGGTAGGAACGACCATGAAGGAACGGAAGAAAATGGAAAAGATGCGAATTTCTAACTTTGTAGCATTAGGCCGGAATTTAGAGAAACTGAATTTATATATGTTTTCGGTAATGATACAAATTTATACGGAAAAGATTCCAACCGGATTTGACCATGACCACATAGTTTCTATGAATAGTTTTGTTAAAAAATTAAAAATATAAAGAAATTTAAAATTTGAGAAGAAATATAATTTTCTTCTCTATGTGTTTTAGGGGAGGAACATATGATATCCGATTTTTTTCAAATACCAGTTGATATAACTACTTATAAAAATAATTTCATTGTAATTGCCTGTTTTACTTGAAAGAAGAGATAATATCTAAATAACGACTGAGATGGAAAGGATGACATGAGAATTTAAAACTTTGTAGCATTAGGAATGAATTTAAGCAAAATTTCGAATGAATTAATATATTTTTTACAAAAGTTTCTAAAGACTCGGAAAAGATACCTTTGACCGGATATGATCGTAAAAACATGATTTTAATTAAAACTATTTTAATTGAAATTTTTTATATCTACAAGAAAACTCCTACAACCGAAAAGAAAATATCTCAAACCTAAACATGGAGTTAATATTTTTACGTTGATAAATTGTTTTTGGTGGGGCGCATCCTTCGTCCCGGATTTGGGCACGTCGTTCACTATTTGCGGGTAGGTATAGGTTGAGTAAGGAAACTTTGTGGTGGCGGGAAAACCACCTCGCCCCGCGAGTGTATTGCGCGATAGGTCGGCGATTACATGGCGGTGCGCCGCCACCACCTCACGAAGTGAAAGCTGGGGAAATTTAAATATTTCCAGCGTTTCCTACCTTTAAATCTGATGCGGTTACATGAATAATGGAGTTTGTAAATGTGGGTATTTCGGTACTGGTGCTCTACGAGGAAGACGCCACAATCTTTTACTACCAACTTATAACTTACTTTTAATGCCGTGATACTCGACGCCCCGAAATTTCGAGCGAAAACTGATTAATGCCGAAAAGCGAGCGAAACAATTATTGCTGAGGTACACATCCAGATTTTCCCCTTTTATCGCGATTATCATCTGGAAAATTTAGTTTTCGTTGTAAATTTATGTTAATCCTTATAATTCTAAGAGTTAACTAACCTTGCATTCTTTTGTTGGTACGAAATTTTTTGGTCGTTTTCGTTAAGTGTGTTTTCTAGGCACTATACTATCTATTCCTTTTCTATTAGTAGATGCGACTTTATATTGATTCTACGCACCCGATTATACTAACTTCGAAATTTGTATAAATTTGCTATACTTCCCTAATAAAACAAAAATTCCCAGAGGTTACAAATTTGTTACATACTAAAAGTTTTAATTACAATGAAGGCGCGAGTAAAATCGTATTGAGTGGAAACTGTATGCGAAAGCTATATGAATGTACAGGAAAAAGTATTTATCGTGTGATTTTATTGCTCACTTGAAATTCGAATTTGTAAACTATGAAGGTGATAATATGTGATTCGTGTTGACATTTTGAACGACATTAATATTTCCTTGTCGCTTTTCAAATAAATAAAATCAGAAATTCCATAAAATTATTTCAGGATGATTTAATTTTCTTTCTAGGAAATTTATATAAACACTCTAATTTTTATCAGCACGTAATCATTCTGTAGACAGGTCTTCAAGTACCCAAACTCGAAGGTATTTATGTTTCAAAATAGGCAGCATGCACCCAGCACAGATTTGCGAATTGCGATTTGATCTTCTATCGTTACCATTCATATAATAATAAATAAAACGAAAAGAGTATAAAAATGTTCAGATGGACCTTCAATATTGTTTATATCAACGTTATATCTCCATATTTTTTTGATAGGATGCACTTATTGTTAAAAAGCAAAATAATCCACAACCACAAACTTTTGATTAAATTTAATAAACTTTGCGAAAGCTAGCAAACGAAACCTATCGGTGGGCCAGCGGGCGCGGGATATTTTCCTCAGCTGGGGATATAAATGTGCATAAAATTTACTTAATATCCCATCTTATCTGTTTTTGAAACGATGATAAAGCGAATGTTTACAGCGGCAGGCGGCGGAAACTTTCCGTCCGAGCATTGCTACGCGTCACTGCATCGCTCTTGACGATTCGGCTGAAGCGCTTTTTGAAGTTTGCCAAAACTGACAGCAGGGGCATCATGATGCGAGCAGCGAGAACGCAGGAAAAGGGAGAATGCCTCGCAACAATAAATAGCGAGACAACGTGACATATTTGTCTCGCGGATCAACCAACCAACCATCAGCCAAAATCAACGAAAAAGTTGGCGCTTATCATACGTACCGCACGCGTCATTTTACGGTCCATTTTCGACGGCGAATTAAGGACGATTCAATGAAAAGCGTAAACATCGCACAAGTGCTTTATCAAGCATCATGAGTGAATATATGCAAACGAGAGTTTTTCCACATGCGGTTTAGTGAGTTTGCGTATGCGTTTACGATGGCTGTTTAAATTAATGGCATGCATGTGAAAGCAATCAAAGTGGGGAATTTGTTGGGGAATGCAAACCTGCGTGCCACCAATTCAACTCGACGCAAGTTGAAGATGAATCAGTAAACATGTGGTAAAAACGGGCATGGGGTTGGCGATGGTTAAGGAGGGTGGTGTCGAGTTTTGTGGTCGCAACAACCTATGTCTAGTTTCCACAATTCACAATTTCCACTCACAGGAAAAGCTGGATCGGCGCGGCTAATGGAAAGCAAACATGGATTTTTCCACCGCGAGGCGTCTTTATCATCACGATTGTTTGCAAAAGTCAATCTCGGTGTCGACCTCATGTTCCTACTTAACTTTTTCAGCTCCTATTATGTTCAAGTATTCATGTACCGCATAGAATTTTGATAAGTTTTATTATTCATGATTATTAAATATTATTTTAGAGGAAAAGGAAAACTTGAAACTTGCATAAAAAATCAATAAATGTAATTTGTTCCTTTTCTGCACTTTAATCTTGAATAAAGAAAATTTCAAACTTTAAATATTGAAATAACTTCCAAGTTATTTTGTTATTCTGCACTTTTTCAATTTTTTACATACAAAATTAAATAACATATTTATCTAAGTAAAACTCCTAGTTTGCTCTATGCCCGAAGTGACGTGTTTCGTTTTCTGGTGGGACAACAATTCCCAAAAATACAATCAAAAGAAATAACAAATGAAAATCGCGAGTTTTTAACTCAAGATGTGAGAGTGAGAGGTATATAATACCTAACCTACCCTAGAATAACATAACCTCTCAATTCGTAACTCGGGCGCAACCTTAAAACTTAATTTATTTTATCATCACCTTAAACCCGTAAATATATGTATAGGTCAGCAATAATAACAAATATGCCCGACTATAACAACTTTATATAAAATAACCATAAATAACTTCAAATAGTAATAAAATAGTTATTTCGACTACTATGAAATAAAATATCAATCACTCTCTCAATCACCCCTCCCCCAACCGCACCGATTTTACGAACAACAATTGCGTGCAACCGCAATCTTCGCTATTTTTCGAACACATCTCTGCATAAACGTCACGAGCGCGTAAAGAGCGCAAAATATTTATGACCCCGCAAAACGTCGACGCGATGCATTCAAAACGAGGAAGTGTATATTATTTTATCTTTCATTTATTACCATGTTAGGCAGTCGCGTATCTGATATGCGCGCCCTGTTCAATGCAAAATACGAAATGTTTTCCCGGCGCCGGCGCGGCATCCCGCAATTGGCGGATGGCGGTGTGAATGTGACCACCCCCGTCGATGGTTTGCTTGTCGTCGTTTTGTGTGCGTTCCGGCGTAAAGTATATTGTGTGTAAAAATACGACTCTCCCGCCAGCTACAATATGTAACGCAATTTGAGTCGAATTCGATATTTATACGATTCGCATAAACGAATCGCGCCGGAATTTCTACCCCAACCACCATTTCCATAATTCCCTCTAGTTGTTCGGCTCTCATAACACGACATCAAGAGATAAATAGCCTGTAACTGCATACGACCAAAAAAACTGCTGCAAATTTAACATAGTTTTGTTCCAGTTTTCAACAGCAACAATATGCGATATTAATAATTCATTGCGAACGCATTGCCGAATTTTATTCATGACACTCGATTACTTCCAACCAGTTATGATGAACACTACTGTGTGCAATTAATTGCGTTTGAGGTTCAATAAATCATTCAAAAACTTTTCATTTCATTCATTTTCATTCATTTTCAGGTAATTTATTTTAATCAAAGTTTAGTTTTGTATCACATAAACTAAACGTAACCTGGATCGTTAATGCAGCCCTTCTTGTAGGACGTTAATTGCATTGGATCCCACAGGTTTGTGCGACAAACGCACTCAGACCTTGAACTCCCAGAAATCTAAATATTACAAGCCTACAACTACCCATTGTCTGTGTTGTCGCAACAGAGAAGGTGAAGAAGAGATGAACGTTGTACCTGGGTGTAGTACCATAACTGTCTCACAACACACTTCTATATAGACGGTGAGGCTTACCAGTCCTCATACTACGCATTCCGTTCTTTGTCTCCCTCTCTCCCTTTTTCTCTTTGGGTATATCCGTGCCCGGGTCTAGGCGCACAGACAGAATAGTTAATCACACATGTTAGCTTTTGGTGACCGTCTGGTGAAGATACTAACTAGTCTTAACTTAAGCGTGTCACCTCATTTACTTCCAAACTACTCCGAGGCAGGCAAGACAATCCTTGTCTGCCTCATATCTTTATTCCCGGGCCAGATTTAACATAAGTCTGGTAGATTGATCGACTTTCAGGTACATGAAAATGACTTATCTCTTGACTAAATAATGCTCAACCTGGCGATACATGATAACAGGCAACCTGCAGCGTGAAACATAATGTTTAACCTCAACTGAAGTTACCACTGTTCGAGTGAAGCAGAAACGATCGAGCTTTGACTAGGTTCTTTCCAGGATTAACTCTGGAAACGCAATCAATCAAATTTATAGTCTGTGCCTATAGTCTCCCTGAAAAAGGTTGAACTGTTATTGTGATGCTA
>WSZQ02093184.1:0-12950 GCA_019419845.2 Weissflogia rhopalogaster | reverse complement strand
CAATATTCCCTCCTCTTCCTTGGGAACCTAGCCATCCCTTCTTCAGTCCTTCACAGTCCCTTGCCAGGTGCTCCCAGATATCCACACCTTTCAAACAAAATTCACATTTCGTGTATTCCTGCCCCATCCAGACCTTCCTGCCTCTCCCCTCCGAGCCACACCTAGTCCTTGCCAACAATGTCTTCTCCATTCCGCTTCTGCCCTTATTCCCAAAGTACCAGGGCCTCCTAGGTTAGCTTAGGTTAGGTTAGGTTAGGTAAGTATTGGTTAATTAATTTCAACATTAATCAGCAAGTGTTTAAAGGATTTTGAAGTCGAGACGGGTGAGTTATCGGTGTGAAGCATTTTAAGTTTAACACCCACAGAAATCGAAACATTTCAATAATTAACCCTCGTTTGTATTTATGATGTTTTTCTATTGCTGGAAGACTTTCTATCTAAGTCTCAGAGGTAGGAAGCCCAGTTGCTATTCATCACATAGGAGAGATACAAACTATTTTAAAAGTTAGGTTGGTTTTTCTGGAATCCACTTCATTTTCATGAGGAGGAGAGCAACTGACAAATTACATCAACTTGTTAACATAAAACTATTTTTACACATGATAACTAAAGTTGGGTTACTTGAAAACCATAACCCAGAGTCTCAAAAATGTCAAATTCCAACTCCTAACCATATTAATATTCTCTCCGGAGTTTCATGTGCAGTTACTTAGAATACTTACTTATTGTTAGAGTTCAGTTCCAAAGTCCTCTTGCAAGATTCAAGTTTTACTAATTATAAATACCAACAGCAAGGAAAGGTATAAAGGACAGACATATGTCCTTAATTTCAACATCAATCAGTTAGCAAGTGTTTAAGAAACTTTGAAACGGAGATGGTGGAGTTTTCGGTGTGAATCATCCAGTTCTACCTCCACTGAAATCGAAACATTTCCATAAATAATACTTGTTTGTATTTATGAAGTATTCCTATCGCTGGGAGTGCTTCTAAGACTATTCAGATGATGAAAACCCTGCGACTAATCAGCAGTTAACTCCTCCCCGGCATTAGAGAAATTTACCCAGCGTCAGTATTACTGAAACCTGCATCTTACGACCATACGAACCTTATTTTATAATCACGTCGCTATTGTAGTTATCTACTTCTCTTTCAGGGGACTAGACCAAGAAATTGAATTGTAATATATGCTTCAGAGGAATCAAAATTTGAAAAAATGTTGGAGCTTGTGTATTTTATATACAAAACAGTGCGATAAGTACCTCTATAGTTGAAGCAAGTAATTGAACGGCAACACATAGTTCAGAGGAATAAGAGCCACCAAAAGACGCTAGATCTGAATCATTTTTATACCTAAAAAGTGCTACAACTCCCTCAATATGTAATGCTACAATTCAAAGGCCAACACTTACTTCAGAAGAATCTAAACCGGGAGAAATGTATTCGAACTGGCTTATTTTATGCCTAATTAAGTGCGCTAAACCCGTCCATAGCTAGAAAAAGAAATTGAAGAACCACACATTATTTGGAAGAATCAAAAGCATCAAGATATACTAGATCTGGTTGATCTTCATACCTAAAGAAATCGATAAGTTCCACAATAGTCCCAACAAGTCCCAACAAGGAGAAGAATCAGAACTACCTAAAAATGCTCCTGCATACTTATATTGATAATAAAACCCTGCGAAAAATCCTTCTTGAACCAAATAATTGAACGGTAACACACACTTCCTAGGAAAATTACTGAACGTCTTTTGACAAATATTTTTAAACAGAAGGGCCGCCAAAAAATGATATTCGAGTAAGAGAGGCTGCTCTAAACAGTTTCGAAACCTCTGACCTAGAGTATCGAATATATCAATTATCAGCCCCTAACAACGTATTTTTCGGCTGTCTTTTTTCATAACCTAAAAAATAGGTTATTACAATAATTCCTGAAGTATTTCATGTGGAGTTATTTAGATAACTTAGTATATAGTTCTAAAGTGAAATATTCAAGTTTTACTAAGAATTAACCAATAGTGAAAGGTGTAAACTAAAGTCATGGTTAATTAATTTCAACCTTAATCAGGTTGCAAGTATTTAGAGGACTTTCAAATGAAAGCATTCGTGATTTCGATGTGAAACATCCAGCTTTACACCAATATTTATTGAAACATTTTAATAATTAACACTTGCTGACATTTATGATGTTTTCCCAATCGTTGGAGATCCTTCTAAGACGTCTCAGACGTTGGAAACCCAGTTGAGTACTTTGGAAATTGCTTCGTCCACCAATATCGTTCCAAAGATACTCACGGGGATTCATCTGAACCGGATCAGACATAAACTGTCTATTGCAATCTATAGTCCGTCGGATTCGTGATGGACGATAATCGATTTTAAATTACTCGACTCGACTGTAAATATTCCAGGGAAATTAGAACTTGCAACATTCCGTTTCAAACAAGCTTTTTTTAAACTTTTCAGACGTATTAGTTGCTAACAAATAAGGGAAAAAATGGAATAAGTTTGCGCTTAATGGACTTCCAGAAAGTTGCAAACAAGAAGAATGCCCCATAATGAAGTAACTGAAAACTGTATCAAGGATAAAATAGTCCTTAAATAAAATTGTACGTAAATTTTTTTGGAAATTGTTTATTTCTTCGCACAGCGTTTCTTGAAAAGTTTCATTTTCTCTTGGGAAGAGAACGGGTGCCATGGGTAGAATATTATCCGTCTTGATTAAAGTTAGAGGTAAATTTCATCTAATTTGCAATTTTAAATTTAATTTGACTATATTGCAACATTTTATTGTATATGTCTTAGAAATATTAATTTATTATAATGCAACTAGTATTGTTGCATTCAATTATTTTTTGCTGTTTTTGGTGTGATTTTCAAATGCTACACTTTTCTACGATTGTTTTAAAAGAGAACAAGTTGTGAACATGATGTTCACAACTGTTTTGTTCTGAAGAACAAAATATGCTGAAATTATTAAGAATAACTACAAGCATATATAATACGATATCGACAGTAAGAACAAGAAAAAGAGGAACAGAGCCATTCATAACTGAAAAGGGAATAAGACAAGGAGACACCCTATCAGCAACAATATCCTATCTAATTTTAGACCACAAACTAAAAAGGGAGAGTCAGATGGTCGGGAAGCCAAATAATAGCATACGCCGTTGATGTCGTGGTAATAACCAAAAAAGAACAACGTGAAGAAAATGATAAAAGATATTATAAAGAAAAGTGGAAAGAAAAAACAAACATGTCGAAGAAAGACCCAAAAATCGGGAAGAAACATATGAAATACTTGGTACTTTCAGATACCTACGGATAACTTTAAATTTCCAAGCGAGGAATGACCGAAAAATAGAAGTTAAATTACTAGCAGCAAGACAAGCATTCTATGCAAACAAGAAAGTACGAGACAACGAGACAAATTAGCAAAAACACAAAAATAAAAATTTATAAGTCACTTATAAGACCTGTACTAAGACCAGGATCATTATCATGACTAACAATAAGATTTAGAAAGAAACTCTAGCAATATGTGTGAGATAAATAATGAGAAAGATTCTTGGAGGAGACAGATAGGGGGACGGAAGAATTGGAGCCTTGACAAACAAAGAAATAGGAGATAAGTTGGAAAATGATTTGATACTCAGAAAAATAAAGCAAAGAAGAACGGAATGGTTAGGGCATGTATGGAAAATGAGAGAAGCATCACCTGGCAAGCAAAATTTAAACTGGATTCAAAAATTAAAGAGAGGCCGCGGGAGACCAAGGAATAGATAGTTAGATAAGATCACAGACGATCTCAAAGAGGCAGGGATAAAAAATGGAAGGAACTAACATACGACAGGAAAAAGTGGAAAATCGCAACACACAAAATATTGTAGGCACTACCATAGGGCCTCCCTCATTCATGGAAAAACAAATTATGTTTCTCATTTTTGGGATTTCAAATTGTGTCTCATTCTTAGTATTCCTAATTATCTTTCTTTTTCATTTTATAATCCTTCCAACCACGCTATTTCTATTAGCGAATTCATAACACCTTAATTCACTTATTCGTTTTCACAATCGTAAACTGTTTCTTCGGATTCACTAATATATTCTTTCCCGTCATGACAAATCTTCTGAGAATCTTTCGTACGCACCCTTCAGGTATTTTTTTTGTTTGATTTTACCGTGAATCGACTGATATGGTCATTCAATTCTGTTTAATTCTTCTTTCAATGTAATTAGTCATATTAGAGGCTAACACTATTGATAAGAAAAAGAATTCACTTTAATATGCATCCCTACCGAGAATCAAACCCGGGACCTCATGGGCAGCGGTCACCGACCATACCACTGACCCACTTGGCTGGCCCTTCAGGTAAGGTAGCACTTCTCAATTGTTGGTCTCGACCAATGAGAAGCTCAGACTCCATCGTACCACATTCCTGCTTTTCCTATATAAACCAAAATCTTACCCTTCCTCATCAGTCTGTCTTGGTGAATCTTCTCTAATCAATCTATTTTTCTAGTATGCTAACTCATGTTTTTGTGTTGTAGTTTAAGTGTTTAAGTTTATTTAAGTTAAATAAACTCTTGTTATATTATTGTTATTGTACTTATGTAAGAGTGGCGAGATACGAGGAAAGTTTGGCGGAGTTTTATCACTGATAATGACACTTTATCTGCGATAAATGTTAACCTTATCACCAGTTCCGTATATAATTATCGCAGATCTCTGACCGTTGAAGAAAATCGTAAAAATAGCGAACATATATATCCGTATTCATTTCTTTGTCAAGTTTCTAACTTGACTTGACTTGTCAAGTTTCTGAGAAAACCGGACATTTATGTCTTCTTATGACCACTCCACAGAAAATTTATAACCTTTGACCTGCTCCACAGACCGCGGAGAAGAAAATCATAAAAAAAACGTGAACTTGCACATTTGTTTTGACCTGAGTGATGTAATTATGAGTAACATATGTATCATCACATGTGCTACACTGGAAAACTCACTTTCTAAGAGTAACGCTAATATATTTTTGTATCCAGGGCTTATAGTTGACTTCAAGGTCTTGTTCATTATCTTGTACATTGTTGAGAATTAATTATTCATGCCTAGTATCGTGACATGAAAATGAAAAACAAATAGCGTTTGTTATCGTGTGCTTTTAAATGGCCCGCGGTCGGTTTTCTAAGCCAAGTTTGCTTTTAATTAAGCCTGGCCGCTGGTGATAGAAACACATAAAATATGTACGAGTGTAAACCAAGTTCTTGCGGCGTATGCAACATGTATAACTGTGTACATTTCGCTCTTTCCACTCGGTTATGAATTGTTCAACTTTAATTAAAACTGTCCTCGCTTTATTGCGAACACACAACGCGCTGGCATTTTTTTTTGCCTCGCCGGCAACGAAGGAGCAAAAAAGTGCGAGGATGCAGGGTGTGATAGTACATACATGCACGCGTAGGTGGGAAGGAAATTATTATTTTATGTGAAATTTTGCGCGTACACATCAACCACTTACCCGTGGCTGTTGCCGCGTCGAGCGGTGTAAAACGGGGTAAACTCGATAAAAACTCGAAGTAAAACTAGGCAAAACGCGTTATTGCCGACGCGTAGAGCGTCGGTGACAAACTTGATTTTACGAGCAGCTATAAACTTCGACTTGAGTTAACATTGGATACAATTTACGAAAAAACTGCACTTGATTCGATATTTTTTTGAATTATTAAAACATATTTGCAATGACTTGTACGTTTCAAATGTTAGTAGTTGGGGCAAATGAGAATTTATTGCAATATGTTCTTATTCTCTTTGATTAGATGTTTCTCCTGGGTTTTCCTCGGTTTAGGCCAGAAATTCCTCGATGAATTTTCATCTTCTTGGATATATTTGCTTCTTCTTTTGCATATTTAATGCGTGCGAATATTGGGGCCGTCTTTAGGGGTGGAAGTGCTCAAACTTGGAATCACTCGAAATGTGCTTGGTTTTCGTTCAGAGTTCGACAGCATTCGCAGTGCTGAATGACGATATATTCACACGAAAATGCCAATGAACTGAAAATGTGAAACCGTGTGAAACCGTCCTTTCGTTTTTGCCAATTTTCCACGTTTCTCATGTTCGTGCTGCGACGAATATGGCTTCCAATTTTGTGAAGGCGAGCGGGAATCATATTTCACGAATTATGCTTCGGTATTATCGAAAACTAATCAAAAATTGATGTTTCTAAAATTGGAAATATTATTTCCATTGTTTAGTCTTTAATTTTTAATTTTGCCACCTATTTTGCACCGTGCGAAATTGCTTGTTAGGTGAATTGGGAAAAGATCGAAGGGATTAAAAAATATTACATTATTTCATAAGTTTTATTTTTCAATACTTTACTTTTCATAAACAGAGTATTGTAGGATTATATAAATAATTAATTATTAATTTAATAAATATCTGTTACCCCTAGTTAATAACCATAAATATATTTATATGGTTATCGACCTTCAAGGTTTTTCCGCCAAGAAAGTACATTATGTTATTTACAAATTAATATAACAAATAAATTTCACAATTGTAGAAATAAAAAATTCGTTCTCCTTGGATGATACGCTGGCGCAGGATCTACGAAAATTCACCGTGGTAAATTCACCGCTAAGAAATATCACAGCCGGTAAAATTACCGCGAGTAAATTCACCGCAAGTAAAATCACCGCGTGTAAACTCACCGCTAAATAAACTTAGTCGCTCCAATTAACACGATTTAGTAATGACTCATATCCGATCGAACGCATGCGTGAAATTTAAGAATACATATTTACATTCTAAAGGGGAGAGGGACAACAGACCAGATTGTGACACTGGCGAGGATGAAGGAGGAAACAGTAGCGCGAAAGGAAAGGATGTATGCGGTTTTCTTGGACCTCAAAGCGGCCTACGACAAAGTCCCTCGAGGTCAGCTGATTAAATGTCTAAGAAAACAGGGTGTAAGTGAGGGGATTGTTAGCTGGGTGGGCAGGATATATGGTGAAACGTGGGCTGTGGCAAAAGTGAATGAGCGGATATCTGAATGGTTTAGAAGTGGAAGAGGTGTGCGACAGGGGTGCCCGTTGAGTCCGCTTCAGTTTAATCTGTATCTAAGTGATATGGACGAGGTTTTACGGTTGTGATAGGTAGAAGAAACGTATGGATGCTTGCGTATGCAAGGGACAGGGAAAGCATGCAGCGTATGATTGAAAGGGTTGAAAGATATATGGAAAGAAGAGGACTGAGTGTGAATGTGGAGAAGACGAAATGGATGCTAGTTCGAAATGCAGGTGGGAGAAAAAGTGTGGGCTGCTTGAAATGGAAAGAGGAAATGATCGAGAGAGTCGATGTTTTCAAATACCTTGGGTTTTTGATTAGCACGAATGGTAAATCGGGAGAGCATGTAAGATGGATACAAGGAAAGGCAAGGAGTGCATGGGGGTGTGTGAAACGAAAGTGGGGGAATATGTGGGGAAATAACTGGGATGTGGTATTAAGGCTATGTGATGCATGTGTCAAACCGAGACTGTTGTATGGTGTGGAAGTGTGGGGACTGTGTGAATGGGAAGCATTAGAGAGAGAACAAACATGGTTCATTAAAGATATATTGGGCCTCAAAAGATCCACTTCCGGGTATATTGTAATGCAAGAGACAGGGAGAATGTCTGTTAAATGGAAGTCGGTTAACAGAGTTGTAAAGTTTGAGGAGAGAGTGAGTAGAATGGAAATTAGAAGATTGGTGAAGGTCATATGGGAATGGTGTGGTAGCAGAGGGGTGAGTGTGTGGAAGGTGGTATATCAAGATCAACAGGCAACAACACAAATTAAATAAGATTAATTACTGATAATAAAGAAAGCTTTGAGAAACTTATAAGCGGCGGCCTAAAATTCTTTAAAAACCGTAGTTATAGTGTCGACCTATATATTCCTCGAAATCGTATTTCTCAATCATGTAGCAAATGTTTTATCGCTGAGCACACCACCATTAATTGACGTTACCTAAAAAATGCGCCAAATGCTAACGTAACCACGATACATTCACCTGCACATCACCTTTACTTCCTAAGTCTTCAGCCTGCAACGCTACGAAGCATGGGGCATCAACTGCCCGAAAGGACTTCTCACTCCTAAAATTGGAATACCCAGTGTTACCATCAAAGGTGACAAAACTTTTCCAAAAGTTTCGTAGACGGTTTACGACTGACTTCAATATAGATACCCAAACAGTATATTTCAGCAACACAATAACACTTGAATCTCTCATCTTCATCGGCTACTAATTGTAAGCCAAAAGATAACACTCAACAACTCAGGAAACATCAGTCTGAATGAATAGCCTCACCTTCATATTCTGCACATTCTTTTATTATTTTTTTTAGTTTTTTTTTTTATTTGTTGATTTTGTGAGCGTGTAATGTTTGTTGTTGGGTAAGTGTTTCGTTTGGGTAATACACTTGTTGATGTTGTCTTGTGCCAAATGCAGATGGTTTAAAGAGTTATGGTGTGTGTGATATCGGAAATTGAAGTTGGATTTACAGAAATTGTAAGTAGTGTCACGGTTGCTTTTAAGGCATCTCCACTAAATGTGATGTCACGGTCTTTGGCGTTACCATTACCTTATATTGTTGAGAGGTTTTACGTAGTTCAAAGGTGTGAGCGTTTTCTCATACGGGGGTTTTCTAGGGGACTCGCTTGGCTTTAATTAATCATGCTCGACATGCTACCGTGTTTACCGGGGATAATTACAAAATGGTACTTACCACTTGATGACGGACATCTCCGTAACGTATGAGGACGGCACAGAGATTAGGCGACTGGTGACGATGTACTCTGGTTCGGCTTCTTGTCGGCTGTCGATCTGGTGGCGTGCTGAGCTAGTTAGACTATCGGGGTGGTAATGGTGGTGGCGGTATGGTGGTGTATTCACAACTCACAGATTGTTTTAACGTATAAAAGTATATTGATTTATCAGCAGAGCCACAGAACAGTACACGTATAAGTCTATACAAAAATGGTAAAAAAACTGAGGATTGAAGTTATAAAGCGCGTGACCGGACCGTACGGGGTGACTACCGCGAGTGTCAGTATCGACCACTGATTCGCAACTGCGTAATAATGACGAGCTACTACTCAAGCAGCTACCCATCAACTACTAATATCTTCCTACTGCCCCTTGCCCCTTGGTCATTTTAATATATTCGGATTTCCGCCTACGCGGTGACGTAGTTCTCACCATCTGCATGGCCCGTGGTACCACTTCTTTTTCTAAGCATTGCTTTAGTCATGTACGCACATGCGTTTTCCGTTACTTGTTTGTTCGTAACTCTTATCGTGTGGTGCCCACATTTCGTCCGCGCGTTTTTTCTTATCGATACGCCCCTTGCGCATACGCCTCCTAAAATTATTTTGGTTTCCTAAATTTACATCTAATCTAAATAAAACATGCCTTTGGACTAAACATTCCAGAAGTGGTTTTCCTGTTATTTAATATGAATTTCTTAATTAGCTTTTCGCATTCGCGGCAGTAGATTTTCTTGAATTTCTTTGGAATTATTATGGGTTTTGTTAGACTGCTGTTTATCCAACAATGCTCAATGGTTTTTGACATAGCTTCAAACTAAACAAACTTAAGTCCTGATTCGTCGGGATGTGTATACTCGTGTTCGGTCTGGGTTTCTTTGAGTTGTTGATCTCCCGAATCAAGTTTTGGAGTTTGGTCTGCTAAGTTTTGGAGTTTTCTCGGGCTGCCAATCCATGTCTTCCATGTTAATTGGTTGATTTTACCTACGTAAAAATAATTTAACACTTCTAAATATCGAATAGTCTTCTTCTTCTTCGTACACCCGACTTGTCGTTGACCGGGCATAGGCCAGTAGCCTGTCATTCTTCCAGAATTTTTCTGGGTAACTATGAGCATATTAATTCCTTTTTGGGTAGGTTGCTAGCCTTACCCATGGTGAAAAAGACTTCTATAATGTCAACCATAGATGTAAATGTGGTTACCGGAGCGAGTAGAGGTATTATTGTCACGACCAGAATTTGAACCTGGATCCCCCCTGCGTGGTAAGCAGCGATCTTACCAACTGGGTTACTACGCTCGAATAGTTTTTATTCTACTAAAGATAAAAACTATTAATCAACTTTATCAACTTACAACTGACAATTTTCCAAAGTAACCGACAAAATAAGTACGAGTACAAAAGTAGACAAGCGTAGATTTGAAAGGAAACAAAGTTTCGTCCGTTTCAAGCTTCATTGGTGTTGATGCCAATAGTAATTATCGTTTCTGGTTTCACCAGCCGCCCTTCGAACAACGCTCAGCATCCTGAAAACTATAGAAAAGTCCTTGTTTGCGTGTCGAGTACATCGTCGCCGTGATGGTCGAATAACGAAGCGTGAGAGCATTTGAGTTTGGCAACGACAATAAAAAGACTCGCCACCACGCGGAGAGAATGAGAGACCGACGATATTCACGGGGGATAATCCGCGAAACCGTTCCATTCACTTCCACTCCACCAGCGCCTCCACCCCCTCCATTTCCCATCCGTGCCCGTCGTCCGAAAATCTTTTACCCACACTCACTCGACCCACATCCACATCCATACCAACGCTAAAACTCCCTGCCAACAGCTACAATCACGTGCTTGTTTGTGTGCTGATAACGTAATGACCAATCGCATGTGATCCGTGCCTCGACCAAATCGGGCAGAGGTCTTTGGAGGCGTCTCCAAGGATTCGCCGAGTTGAATTAAAGCATGAAGCAAGGCAGCATGCCAACGACTAACTAGAAATGCGTTCGTTTAATTCCCGAAAGATGGGGAGCGGACACAATTCAGGATTACGGCCGCCCCTCTTTTTGATAAATGAAAGGCCGAGAAATTTTGGAAATTAAATTCACCGATTTCTACCTTCATAAACGCACACAAAGAAGGCGCTGCTAAATTTTGTCGCTGCCATTATTTAACTTTTTTTAATTGGCGTAATTTATGAGCTTGGAAAACATAAATTTGCGAGGTAAACAATTCCCGAGTAGACTGGGGTTCGGTTTAATTCCGAATTTATTTGGGCAACATTCAAATGGCTATGAGGCAGGCCTGGAGAGAGATAAATTGTGGCTTGTGTACTTATCTCTCTGGCAAATACCGGAAATGTAATTAACAAATTACAACATACGTGATCTGACTTTTCATTTTCGTCCCACCTTCAAATAAATTACATTGGAATTGTGTTATTTTCGTTTCTTTCTAATTTTATGTCCACAAAAGAATTTAATTTGGTGCTTAATTTTTGCAAACCTGGTATTATAAGTTATTCCTAAAGGGACTTTTAATAATTTTGATTAAAGTTTGGTATAACCAAGTGGTCGGCAAACTTAACGCCAAGAGCCATGATCATTACACAAATTTTAAACAAAATTGAGTGTCAGGTAGCACAGTGGTACAGTCGTACAGTCTGCCTGGGTTGCTAAATGGGTAGTAGCTCGGGTAATCACGACGGTGGACGAGATTCGAGTCCTCGGGATGAGCACCTCTATGAAAATGAATTATTAACACATTTTATTCAACACTACAAACATACACACTCTACTATGTCACGTTAGGGGTGGGTGTGTAGCACGTGTTGAGGATTTGCTGTTGACCAGGACACCTTCTCCTGTCTGAATCTAGATAAAATGGGTGCCTCGCTTAGTAGCGAGGACCGGTTAAGATCGATTGGCATAGCAATGATAAATTAACGACGAGCAAGAAATATGCAAAGTTACAGAGATGTGAACATTAGAAAAGAGACTCACCAATAAATAACAGGCATATTGCGTTTACAAGGAACCATGAGAGAGTAATAGGAGTTGGCGATACTTCTAGTTAGATACTTAGAGTTATTTGCTTGGTAACTTGAAAGAGATTCTTGCAGACATTCGGGTACTCTTAAATACTTCACGACGACTAAACTCTTACGCTATCGGACAAAATGAGCCTGAAGCTAATAGGGCTAGATGAAACGACAGACGAGGCGGAAATAAAAGATGCCCTCAGAGCGATCGCCACAGGTGAGGATGCGGACCGGTGTATAGTCCCAGGCGCACGACTGAGCCTCAAAAGAAACTATTACGCCAACGTAATTGTTCCTCAAGCAGTTGGAAGAAAAATCATTGATCACGCAAAAGCAGACTGCGGACACATTAGAGTAGGCTGGAGCAGAGCCAAAGTCTCTGTGAATCAAGACGTCAAGCGCTGCTACAGATGCCATGGTTACAATCACAATGCCTCCGCCTGCAAGGGACCTGACCGACGCAATTGCTGCCTACGATGTGGCAGCGATGGGCACACATTAGTACAATGTGAAAATCTATCCAAGTGCACAACATGTAAAGACTTAGGGCAGGATGAGGGCCACTACCCTGGATGCTCCAAATGTGTCGCCTTTAAAATGGCCGTCCGAGAAATGAGAAACGAACATAGAGAAGACCCTACAAAAAGCGAATGAGCCTGATCCAAATCAATCTAAACAGATTCAAAGCAGCGCATAACCAACTGGTACAGACAATAGCAGAGAAGAAAATCGACTTGGCATTTGTATCAGAGCCTAACACAAACTGCACGTAAGACAATTGGATACTAGATCCACGGGGAGATGCAGTCATCATAGTGTCAAACCGACAAATCACTACAAGCATAGTGCATCAATCTTTGGGTATTATTGCAGTCCGTGCCCAAAATATGACCATGGTAAGCTGCTACATATCACCAAATTGCAAAACGGATGATTTCCTCGATTTGCTGAACACACTCGAGAGCCTGTGCAAGCTAGTCAGGTCCCCATACTTGGTAGGAGGTGATTTCAACGCCAAATCATCCCTGTAGGGCTCGCGCAACACAGACAAGAGGGGAACTATGCTGTCGGAAGTAATCACCGCAGTAAACGGCGTCATCTTAAATG
>WSZQ02093173.1:0-12950 GCA_019419845.2 Weissflogia rhopalogaster | reverse complement strand
TCCGTTTCTAAAAGAATTGCAAAAATGTGTCTTATCTTTATAATCACCATATATAATGAAGCTGCATATTTTGAAAAGTATTAATTTTTTTTCAGCTGTCAAATTAAAACCCGTAATAAAAAATAACTAATATAGGGATTTACTGATTTGTAAAGATAATTATTATTGAGACATTTACTATTTTATAATCAGATTATTAGGATTTGTAAATTGCATCTTGTACATATAACATTTCTAAGAAATAGCATAAATTCAATAAAAATAGAGTGGCGAATTATCATTATTATACTTAATTGTTTTGAAACAAGAACATATTTAGCATTTGCGTAGAAAAATACGCATTCCAAACACCTATTGGAGATTCATTAATATTAATACCAAGTATATGTGAATCCTTGATAATATCAGAAAATGTGAGAATATAACAATTACTCGGGATTCAAGTCCCATTTCTATTCGTTTCTGGGCATGAAGGGTGGTTGGACGGGTTCGACAATGATTTTCTCAAGGTGAACCTCTCATATCCAAGAATGAGAGCTTCACTTTGAGAAATTCCTTGTTATTAGGTATATTACTTATTATAAAATATCAACAATTCAATAAACTATACTCATTTTGGAAACCATAAAGGTACTTTTAACAACACAACTGTAGTAAAACTAAATATATTCTTATTGTTTTATCCGTATTTTCATAATTTGATACATTAATAATTACTATGATTGATTTTAAGATTGATTGTCAGCGGATAGGCTTCAACTTCTATGCAAAATTCTATATAAACATATATTATTATATTTGATTGTGAGATATTTAAATTCTGATAAATTGCCAGTTCCGCTGATTAAACATTTCTACCTTTAAATTACAATCAAAATTCGGAATATCTTCTGGCATCTCTATAAACAATCCTTCAATGATGATAACTCGTTATAAAGAAACATAAAATAATGGTAGAGTATAAATCCTTGGTTATTCATAACCAACTTAATTGAATGTTCTACCTTGAAATTATGCATAGTATATGCTGATACTAATTTAGCATTACATCTAATATGGTTTCACTGCTTACCTTTTGTTAAATTGTTTAAATTTTTATGATTCAATTTTAAAATGAATAAAATGTTGCCTTCTTATATTAGCCTCGATTTTTTTTTGCATAACGGAAATAATTAAGATATAAAGGTAAATGGTTTACCTTAAAACAATGTTATCTCTTATCACTTTACTATATTACTTATTTATAAAATGATTTATCTTTGAGAATTTAAAATGTATTCATACATATATTAAACTAATTGTAAAATTGACCGACCACTACACTAAATGAATAAATATTTAGAGTGCAATTAAATAAACACCAAGTCAGCATTCTATGCAATTGTAAATATAAATTTTGCAAAACTTTCAATACACATATTCATATGTTAACAATCTTCCGATAGAGGGCGTTACGGACATCAGTTTATAATTTATTTCATACGACGGCACACGTTCCACTATTCTTTGACAAACAAAAATACAACATGTACGAAAACAGCCACCAAATACTAGGAAGAGGGTTCATAGGAAAATTCGCGAGTATACAAACATGTGACAATAGAACACAAGAGGGTTTTATCTACGTTGTGGATCCTGAGAGCGGTGCAGTTGTCCTAACCA
Source organism: Weissflogia rhopalogaster (assembly GCA_019419845.2). NCBI lineage: Eukaryota > Metazoa > Arthropoda > Insecta > Coleoptera > Staphylinidae > Weissflogia > Weissflogia rhopalogaster. Next base: position 11,288 of record WSZQ02093173.1, on the reverse strand, counting down.
CAAAGTCGACGAGACAAACTTCGACGGATCAAACTTCAAGTGAGCTAAAAATCATAATAGCCTCGTCAATCAGAAGTATTCATATCGATGAAACCCAGGATATTGGCGAGATTGACCTCTTTACAACTGAAAGCACACCGACGTACAGTACCACCGTGCTTCAAGAAAGAAAACAGAAGCTGAAGGAATGGCTAAGGTTGAATTTGATTGAAGTTGTTGATGATGGAGAGGCTCTGAAATTCCAGGATCATCTTATTATTGAGCCTCCATATGACTTGGAACATTGTTATTGTACTAATACAATTGTTTTGGATAGATTTAAGAACTTGATTGAGAAAATGCCTAATAGTTAAATAGAAGATGTAAAATTGAAGAAATTGTGTTTATTTACAAATATGGATTTCATCGGTATTAAGATTTTGTTCGAGAAACAGTGATGTTATTCGATAAAGTTGGTACTTGAAAGAATAGAGAGGGGTCCAAAAAAGTACAAATGCAAAGTTGGTTGTATCTTTTTAGATTAGCCATGATAACCCGAATTGATAAAAGTTTGGTTGCTAGAACCTTGCTTGAATTTAAACTTTGATTTAAAATCTTGTTCTTTATATTTTTTCAATTGTTTTCCGATTTAATGACGTGTATATATTTGTCGGTGTGGTATAATATATTTTTAAATAAAATTATACCAAAAATATTTAAATTTTATAATATTGTATTTTCCGATAGGTGGCTAAACGTTTTATATTTTCTAGAAGCATGTTTAACACATAATTAGCCATAATTAATAAACAGCTACGTAACTACGTTTATAAATGTAAGAAGTTTAAAGGGAAACACGTTACGTACGGGGTTAATACTGATCATTTTTCAGCTGTACACTTTTGAAGTTGTTTTCATAAGTAGAAAACCGACATATACAATAAATCTTCCGAACAATCTAACATCAAATCTCATCTGTGGGGCGATTACGAAGATGACAAAAACGAACTTTAATTGTTGTAAATGTAATTATTAAATGTAACGTAATTATTATATAAAATTATGAATATTGATAAATAATTTACTATGTAAATTCTTCCTAAATTATAATTACAATATATTATAGTGCAATAAATCATAGTTTTCAAATAAATTTTACGTTTATTCTTACAAATACTACTTACTGAAGTGGTCAGCGAATAAAAATATATCGAAATAAGTATGTAATAATTACAGAATTATTATTCTAAAACAATGATCTCTGAAAATAAATAGCTATTATTCCCTATATTTTGACTATTCCTCAATAGGTGGCTAAGAGTTTGGCATTCATCGAGGAATTAATAACGAGTTTCAAGCAAAATTAGCCAAAATTAAGAAACATTTGTATAACTAAGTTTATTAATATAACATTTTGAAGCAAACAATTTTAATCTAAGGTGAATAACACTAATATTTGTGCTGTAAACTTTTAAAGTTTTCAGAATATCCAGAAAAGCTTCATAATCAAAATATTGCTAATTTATTGACCAATGACTGATTATTGAATGTAGTGCATGCAGTATATAATGTATACCATTTTACCAAAAACATAATTTCAATCCTCTCTGCTGGGGGATTCCGAAAATTCGGTAAACGCACTGTCGCTCTGCGTTGGTGCCGGGAGAAACAGCGCATTGCTCGCCCCACCATATTATCCAGCAGAACATGTTTTCGCTCGCACGAAAGAAGCAGTGATAAAATGGCCGTCAGGGCCAACTGACTTTGTCTCCCGGCTGCATTCGCAATTTTCTTTGGTGCTTTCCTTCATCCAAAAACGGACAAATTGCAAATAAACCATTTTCGACGGTGCAGTGGCTTAAACAAAATAGTGCGGCGAAAAATTGTCTTCACCATAGCATTCAGGAAGAAATTCAGTGCTTGTGAATAGTGTACGCATTTTGGGATGTTTATATCTGTAATACTACAATAATAAAGGTAAGTGATCATTTTCTTTAATAATAAATTATTTCCATTGACAATCAGAGTCGTAAGAAGTCAATGAAGTGAGTTGGAACTTCGGCAAGAAGCCGGGAAAACACATTTTCATCGTATCTGCTGTTTTTCCAAATAAAATCAATACAACCGGTATTTTTCTAGTTTATACCAATTATTTGACTTAGGATTGTCAAGGAAGAAAAACGGACAGATTGTTGTCTACAAAATAAAGCGAAATAATGCACACACAAAGAAAAAAATTGCTTCTAATTAATATTAAGGGTAGAAAGGTACTTAGGACATCAAAGGGATCGTACAAAGCTTTATGTAATCCGAATGTGAATTGTGCTTCAATTGTGCTCATATAATGCTCTTTTGTGTTAGATTCAGTTTATTAACAACATTTATTTGTTACTCTATATGTACACTATAATATAGGGTATTTATATGGTAAGATAGGTTTGTTTGAAAATAAATATTACAACATTCAAACCACAAATGTTAAAACTTTAAATGTTTAATCTTGAAACAATGTTTTATCAGCATATTCATCCTGCAAATAAATGGTAAACATGAAGATAAGATTTACCAAATGTACTCATAAAATGATATTACCAGGATATGATATCAACATAACCACAAATGCACCTACTATTTATAAATATAAATGCGTTTGAAATATATCGGAATAAGCGATAATATGGCGATAGGCTTTTAATAGTTTAATGCTATATATTGTGTGGTAGTTAATGGCGAATGAGGTGGTGTATTACACCACCCTATCGACTCTCTGGTGCCAGCTTGGTGCGTACTTACCTGCAATTTGCGCACGCACGCACAACGCGTTTATTGCTGTGACTCACGGTTTCCGCTTAAACATGCATAGGAAAAGTGGAAAATGAGGGAAGGTTTATCCGAATCCACATGTGTACCCGCACAGCACAGTGTAATTAGTTTTTTTTTCTTGGTACATCAAAGGTTTAAGTGCAGAATTGTTATTTAGGTTTCAGTTTTTTTAAACATGGTTCGTTGTGGCCCACATTACGATTTTTTACCAGTGGGGGGGATTCATGTAAGGTTCAAATGCAATAGAATATGTGTAATTTTCGACAACCTGAACGAAATTAGCAAATAAATTAACACCACGTGTGATTTCGTGTAATCTGTGACGCTTTTGTTTTTCTTTTGTTCTTTGTAACGCCCGCAAATTCAACGACTAAAGTAAACCTATGTGTATAAAGTGACCCATGCGAATCTTCGTATTTTTGTTGTGTTTGGGCCTCGACTAGAATGATGCTATCCTCGACTAGGATAGCAATAAAGGCAAAGTCTGGAATTTGCAAACAAAAGTCAAAATGAAGATTTACGAGCCATTTTAAAACTCTTCTTATCATTACAATCCATAAAATATGTATGCTGATGAATAAACATTAATAATCATCGACTTTTAATATTATAGATCTTGTAATATCATTTTAATAACTTGTATCTCAAAATATATCAAACTGACAGAATAAAAGACTTCATGATGTGATGAATAATAGTTAAGTCTGTCGCTTTCGAACAATCTAAATATATGCGCATATACAGAATCTTCCTGTGTAATTCCTTAGGGGGGACCTCCTCTTCCGGGTCAAATAATTGCCTTAGTCAATAGTTCTTCAAAAATGTTCCCTTTTTTTTCATTTTTTACATATTTTTTCAAATATTTGTGCAAAATGCACTTTGAATTTAAAATTGTATAAAACATGTCATTTTATATATTTTTTCAAAATACTGGATGTCTTGAATATGCAAATTTTATAAACTTTGCGAACACTGTTTGTTTTTTTCGGATTTTTTTATTTCTATCTTTTTCTTCCATATAAATATACACATCATTGATACACGTACAAAGTAACTGCAATTCTCATATATTAAATACCTCTTGATATAGGAAATCTCAGCCGGAAGCCTATATATAACTAGATTCATCAGCATTCAATATTTCCGAGATGCGCTTCACGTATTCACGTATTTCATTCCATCTAAATTCCATTGTATATCTTTTTACCTTTCACATGCAGGAATCCATGCATTTTCCCCCTATCTGCCTAAATATAATATACGGTAAAGAATTTGTTATATAATATAGCAATGAGCTTTATTACAAATCCAAATATTACGTATTTCGCCGATTTAGTAAATCCGGATTTGTTAAATTTGCGAAAATCCTCTCTAATCTTTTTTCATTTACATTCGGCTTCTGCATGTGGCCGGCGACCGCATTAGTTCTCCGTCAAACTGCAGGCTTTTAGCGTGGCGGTTTTCGTGGCAGAACCGCATGCAACTGGCACCAAAGTTGCAAGTTTCGCAGCCACACATTGCTGCCACATTTTATATTTGACTTGGAATCACGGTCGCGGCAGTAGTTATCAAAACCAACGGTAGGTATAAACGTGGTCCGCAACAATGCACTGTCTCTGTTCCCACACGTGTATCTGTGGTGTGGCGGAGTGGAGTGGACCTGGAACAGACTAGACAAACAGTCTCTCATCCTCCTTGTGCCTCTTCGGGGCGATAACATCTGGCGTTTCCTCTGCACGCACACGTCGCCATTTGCTACGATGGCATTAAATATGTATATTTCATTATTTTATATTCATGTCGTTTGTCTGCCAACTATCTGCATATTATGGCTACTTCTGTATATTTAAGAAATGTTTGCATTTTGCGAGGGTTCTGAATGGGTGATTGTTGGTAGGGTCAGCGTGACTGCGTCTATTTTTGTTAAATTGAAATCTTTCTGGTTTTAGGGGCTATCATAAAATTTCGCGGCGGATATTTGGCGATGACATAGGGTGGTATATTGCAAGGGATGGCTTATGGCCATTATGAACTGCCGCGAAGATGTAATAAAAGCGATAAACTGATGGACGATAAGACCGGCTTCGAGGAAGTGGCGAAATTTGGGTATTTTTGACCAAACGCGTGGTTTGGATATTCCCGTTATTATTGCGATCATAAATTTTATAATAGATTTATCATCTGACATTTGGTCACCAAATGTTTTATTTGGTGACTATGAATAGAATTGCATTAACTGATAGAAAAAAAAAAATGAAGGCCTCCGACTGAATTTGAACTGGCAAATTCGTAGAGAGAGATAGGGAATGAGAGACAAATTAGTCACAAATTAAACAAAATTAATTATGAGATGACACAATTATAATTATCAATAACCGGATTTAAAATTTGCACGAAGTTGATAAATGATAACTTGATTTATCTCAATTTCCAAAACGGGATCCTCTCATAATCAATTTCCCATGTTTGTCTGTCACTTCCTTTCTTATCACCTCGTCGGGAATTGACGAGATTTCGCACAATCACAATCAGAGCTTTGGTGCACTCATTTGTTTGCAGTTTACACTTCTAGTTATTCGATGATTCGATCAGAATACTAGAGCCCACTGTTTTATTTGTGTGCATTGCAGCACAGTGCCTTATTCAGCGTAGATTTCTCGGAAATCCTAGCGAAGGCATACAGTTTTCAAGGTTTGTTATTTGTCATTTTGTCAGAACGACATGTATGCTTGCGTTCGGCACGACTGCAATTGTTCGGGGAGACGTTCGGATGTTGGGCGTTAAAGTTCTGTAAACTTTGTCTTGTAAACGGTGGAGAGAAAGAATTTACGGCGGTGCGTTGCAACACCTCAGTATTAGAGAGTTGTACTTGTACATTGAGCAACTGCTGCTGTTGGATAGGAGTTGTGATAAAGGGCAGCACATCGGGTAAACAGATAAAATAAAGAGTCGGTGCACCGGGTCATCAGCAGGCGGTTATACCATGAAATGTACGAGTGATAAGCTAGGTACCATGCTGCCCCAACTGACAACCACCCGACTCCGGCTTATCTTTATACGTGTGTGATAAGAGTGTTTGCTGGAGTGCTTTTGTTTTGTTTGTTGGAGAGTTGCCAATTTACGACGTGCGGAATTTTATCGTTTCCTCGAGGTTCCTGCGATTTTTTTCGAAGAATTGTTTCGCTGAATTTAATATTCTTATTCAACTCTCATTCACGACTACACTTCCTAAATCATGCGCACCTATAGTCGTTTGACTTCAAAAAGGTCCGGGCAAACTAAAACACGATTACATTGTAGTCCTAATAGACTATCCGCCAATGGTCTCACGATATGAAGATGTAAAAGTATTATTAATATCGAAGGCGAGGTGAGAGACTCGAAAACTGAGATATTTTTGTCGCCAACCGCAACCCAATTTCGCTTCGCCAGTTCGCAATGCACGCCCATTGCAACCGAGACGGAGACCCAATTTGCACGTGGGCGTTCGCATCTGAATATTCGCTGAGAAACTGTGCATGTATCCATTCGCTGAGAAGGTCCGGATAAAAATAAGTTTCTCGCAATCATCGGTCCGTTTTGTTTTCTCGAGTTCCGTATTCCGTTTGGTGACGTTTGGCATTTTTTGCTCTCATCTCAGCATGTGGCCACTACAATTTCAAACAGTTTACACTTGTAATGATCATCAATCTTATGATAATCAATTATGAGAATTATGTATGCGGATACTAAGTTGAATCATCATACATAACATCAAATCAGATGAAGCTGCAAAAAGAAAGTTGATTGGTTCTTGATTCTGTTGGTTTTCTGGCGCTTTTCTAGGTTAATAGAAGTTGAACAAACGATCAATAATCACACCCAAAGTGTTCATGTTCATACCCAGGTCGCTGTGGATTAATCAGAGTGAATTAATCGTCTTGAACGCGCCTTATAACGCGCTAATATCATAAATCAATTTTGCATTCTTAATTTTTGCTAGACCACATCCCATGACACGATAAATCATTCGATTTGATTGATATTGTAGGAGCTTAAGTAACAGACGTTGGTATGACGTAAAATATTGTAGCATCTTCGTTTTTTGGTTCCACATTCGAGCAGCTTCGACGTTTTTATTTTCATCTGTCGACGTAGATCTTAGCGGGAGATGTATGTACATCGCTCATTTTCTACTCTCCCAACATCGTTTCTGGTCGTAAAAACAAGGTCACAAAGCTATTTTCAAGTTTACTAAAGATGACTTAAGTCATTTTCGCTTATTCCGCAATCCTGAGACTACTGCCAGTGCCGGATCCCTAGTGATGCTGTTATTATTTCGTAATTATGTACTCAGAACGAATCTTCATCTGATGGTCTCGGTGGCTTTGGACAGGCGTATGCTTTATGTCCTGCGTTCTTAAGACTTATGACTTTTATGCTTCATGCTGCTTCCAAAACGCGTCTAAAATTCATAGCTGCTACTGTTCGCTCTAAGCGCAGCCGTTAATAATTCACACAATCGACAAGGAAACGATGAAATTAATGGGCCATATCAAACGTCCCATGACGTCTGTTATATGTGGAAGCTTCTAAGAGAGCAAATATGTTATTAATACATCAAGTTTTCGAATTGTCAGATGATTTCGTAGACATCCCAATATCTCTAGAGTCCTGCATTTGAATAGTTGTTTTCTAACGGTGTTTAGGACGAATATTAATATTTCTTTTTTTCTACTTCTTTTCATTCCTGGCTCGTATAATACGTAGTTCTATATAGGCTTGTCAAAAAAATAAGGAAACCCGAGTCTCCGGGTTTCCGAGTTTTGAAAATCTGCGGGTTTATTCTGTTACGGTTTTGTCTGAGAAAGTCCGGGTTTAAAATCCGAACAAAAACTCGTTTACAGCGCCACCTAGTGTAATATAAAAAGACTATACGCATGAAAGTTATTTTATTTTCATTCTGAAAGATAATGGCTATTCTCATTTTTCCAAATATGCATGAAATACAATCACTGGTCAATGTGAAGAAAGATTGGTGGCTTCGTTCGCTAGTATTACAAATAAACATGTTAAAACACGAGCTGATACGTGCCGCAATCGCTGTTTTATTGACAAGTATCAACACGTTCTCTCGCAGTCGCCACGATTTTCTTGCGTCGATTCCGGTTCAAGAAACAGAATTTTAGCATCATCTAGCGGTGGGACTCAACCGCATCAATGCTGGTATCGGAACCCGATACTTTCAAGATCAGCTGATTCTGGTATAGAAAATCCGAGTTACACCCTTGAAAGTAAAAGCCCGGTTTAACCCGAAACTGACAAGGCTGAAAACCGAGTAACCCGGAATTATCGGGTATTCTTGACATGCCTAGTTCTATGTGAGTACAGGAATGTTCTCACTCAGTACTATGTGTTCATAGTGTCACAGAACCCTGCTAGATGATCTGAAAAATATAGTCTAATGAACAACTGACATGGCATGATCATTTCGCAGTAGTACGATACAAGAATGCAAATACAAGCGTACTCGTGAGAAATACGTAGCATTCCATGTTCATTGCACAATGTACCATTTCTTGGTAGTTACGTAGAAACAGAAACATTTTGCAAACTCTAAGAGTCCCGAAAACTTTTTCCTTATGCCAATTACCCAGTGATATATACTCGAAGCTGCGTTTGAACGTCACAAATTTGTATTAGATACAAATCCAGCTCTGAGGTTGCCTCAGAACGCTAACGCTTTTAAATTTAGAGTTAAAACATTACAATCATAAATAATAATTGCTCGTTTGCAGAAGACTAATTTCGGCTTGGTTTATGATGCGCTTTTTTACGTGCGCGTTTCGTGATTTCGCTGAGTGCTTGTTATCCGTTCAAGGCGCGTCGGCGTAGCTCTTATCGTCCCGTTGCAGTGCAAGAAAAGAAAGTTGTACGCTTTTTTCGACTACCAGCTTGCATTACGTACTTATTCGGGAGGCTAGTTAGGCGTGCATGTTTTTATTGTTTATTACTTATGTTTTTTTGCGGCATGCCCACGGTTTCTCTTCGGCGAATGGCGCTGCCCGGATTAATGCCGTTTTAGGGCTCTATGTGAGACGGTAAAATGCTGCACTTTATGGCTTTTACCAGTTACTGAGCGAAGTTAATGATAAATATTTTAGGCTTTATATGAATGGTTTTACAAGGGACTGTTAAATGTGAAAATGAGTAAATAGTTTATTTTTCAAAATTTTCAATTTTTGTAAGATGCCACAATTTTTACCTTTATTAAAGTACTTTTATATTTAAAATTCCCATTATGTCTGAATTGCACATTTCTCTTTTTTCCTGTGGTTTTCATTGCGTTACAAAATGAAAAGGATATACTATGTTATATAATGTGTAAAATAGCTTCATTCACATAAGTCTTGAAAGGTATTCTTGTTGAATGAGTTTTCAAGATCATTTATTTGCAAATATTATGGAAATAAGTTACGTACTATCTTTTAGCGTAGTCTGAAAGTAATAAATCAAACGTATAATCGACAAGCGTGCCTTCCTCGAACATCCGTCGTCGTACACGATATCCTTGACTTCTCATCCCAGGGCACACCGCAGCACGCCATCCGCAAGTACACAAATACACGACACCGGGCGTAATTGTGAAACTGATTGTGACTCTTTATCGGAGAATAAATGTTACAATAATGAATAGAGTGCGTTACACTCACTGGAGCGACCATGACGTGATCTTGATTCATGATAAATTCCCTCATGACCTTGCGAATGCGTAGTTTCGTCGCTATAAACCACTCGAGCAGTTAAGGCGCAAATAGGTTTCCGAATCGTAGGTGTACGAGTTTTTTTGGTCGAAGCAATTTATTTTATGTATGCAGCTTGTAATTGTTCGCTTTTTTTATTGCGACGCGTTGTTTTGGAAAATGCTCACTTGCATCCTTTGTGCAGTTGAGAGTTTAAAAAGCTATTAAATATCTCGTAAAAGTGCAAGTTTTTTTCTCCGTGTACACGCGAAAACAATCACAAAGGCGCTTTGCGGAGTTTGTTGGTGGAGAGAGCACACGTTGCAAAATTAGTGATGTAACCGACTTTGGGGAGTATCTACTGCAGTGCATAATGATGTCGTCGTTGCGTCGTAATTGAAATTTGCAAATGTGCAAACATTTAATCAGTTCACGCACGACTGGTTGTCATAAATAATGTGATCAGAAGTTAAGGTCTCGTTCACACGTAACTCGCTGCGTTTCGTATCGAAATAATCAAGGAATCTGAAATATATATCGATAAGTACAAATATATTCCAGACCTTAGTTGTATCAATATTTCAATAATTATCGATACTTTTGTTTCGATAAATATCGATAGTTTCTTTCAATAATTATTTAGATAAATATAAGAAGGCGTTCAGGCAAAGGGCGATGCGAATGATTTATTGCTAGGACATTTGAAAACGATTCATTTAATCAACCAAATTATCAATTATTAAAACAAAGTATGTCGTATATCGTTATATTCCGAAATTAACTTATCGATAGTTATTGAAACCAAAATATCGATAAATATCGAAATATTTTATATGAGTCATAATTGAAGCCAGACAATCAAGATCCCTTTATAATTTAACAAAATTGAATCCTTCATGTCAAATATTGTTAACTGTGCATACAGAAATGGAATGAAACCGCTTAAACTTTTCAATTTCTACTGTCAAATAAAATACAAATGCCAAACTATATTAATTTCCGTAGCTAAATTAGTTTCTAGCGTTTCAATTGCGCAAATGCCATCATGAGGCAAATCAACACAATCTGGACCCGGAGCATACGATGTGATGGCAGAGAAGTTGCAATACTACTTACGCTCTTGAATATATTAATTTATCGATCTGATCCGTCAAGTCATTGAACCGTCGTCGTTGGTCCGTCGTCGTCCAGTCGCGTTGCTCAAAACGTGTATCCTCGGTTGTAAGCTTGCGCGATGCGCACCGATGCGTACCGCGTGTCCTACGTTCGCTGCCTGTGTTCAAACGTGTGCAATCTAGTGAGTCTCGCTAGGACTAGACAGGCTTCGAGGATATTCTCCACGCCTCTTTCACAGGCGTTCAGCATCCAGTTCGAATTCAAATCCGACTTCAAACATCACACTCAACTTCGACTCTAAACCGCATGTACATCTAGTGCATTCATTTTACCTGCCGTCGCTTATTATGCTTAAGGCCTCTTTCAAACCGCACTCGCTTCACGATTCATAGTATAATTGTTAAATGGACTCATTTGAAAATCGACTACAGGAAGTAAAATAATACCACATGTGTAGTGACTAGTCATGTCAAATATATCGAAGGTGAAATAACGATATTTTATCGATACTCTGAGAGGAGCCTCGAAAAATGTACACGCGCTTGCAAAGTTTTATATATTTAAATTTTATATTTTTATTTATTCAACAACCTTTTTCTACCACATAGTGGTGTAAGGAAATAGTAACTTTCACCCGGCCCAATCCGG
>WSZQ02093172.1:0-43302 GCA_019419845.2 Weissflogia rhopalogaster | reverse complement strand
CAAAGTTTTTAGTTTTCTTAAGATTTCCCGAATTAAAAAATGGGCGATTATGATTTTGACCATGCAACTGAAGTACTAGATTTTTCATGATACATGATTATTGTTAAGATTACCATACTTTGCAGTGCCTTACCTTCAAGCCGCCAACGTCTATAACAACGGTAGGAATATTGTTCCTCCCCCCCCCCAATTGCTTCTTGGAAGATTACAAGGTTCACCCCAAAATACAAAAAAGTTTATAAGTATGAATTTTTGGGGAGAAATTGCACATTGCCCCAATAATTAAAATAGCATATATCTTAAGTTGAAACAGAACACACATTTTAGAAAAAGACAAATTAAAGCCGAATTGATATTTTCTGAGTTACACCCCGCCAAAAACCGTAACACTCTCGATTCGGCATTCACCAGCTTACTCTCTAAGGCCACGTACTTATAGAAGTGTTACTCCAAAGAATCAAAAGGTTAATAACATTTTATACCTCATTTATATCAATATATACGTGACTTTGCAAATCAGCTGTTTTCCTATATCCTTAAATTCAATTTTATTTATACAGGTACACATTTCTCACATCAAAAAACTTCAAAAATGACTTATATCAAAACTTCGATGTGAAAATATGATAGAATGAAACAGACAAGAGAAACTACACAACGTAAAAATGAATAAAAAAATTGACAAATATTTATCATGCTTCAGTTTCAAAATATTTATCAAGTTTTGTTTTGAACATAATTCATCATTATGTGCGATGGTTTGTTTGGCGATGTTGTGTTAGATCACATGCTCGTGTTCCCATCCGTGTCCTGTACGGCTTCCTGCGGCGCCCTGTTTCGCAGATAGCGCTGCCAAACCGGACGCGCGTTTCGAGATCGGATGCTTCTTTTGACTCTCGCCCCCGTCACCATAGTTCGCCAGCCTAATAATTACTTGCTCATCGATACGCTAGACGTACTCTTCTCTGTCCGATCTTTCCACTTTCCAGCAACTGCCGTTATATCCTGCTGCCACGGACGCCTGCCATCAATCTATGCTCGCGCGCCGGAAGCATTTCAAGTTTTTCTCATCGCAGAATCCATCATTATACGATTACATCCCGGCCGAATGCTAAACATCCGCGGCGCTCCAATGCTCGGCAAACATTCCGGTGTAAATTGGCGTGAGATGAACTAGTTGGCGAGATACTTGCCAATTTCAAACGCTATGAGTGCTTTAATTTCGCAACGTTATGCGAAATTAAAACACTGCGTGTATTTTTTATTGGTATGGAATGAAGGTTTAGAGTCATGAGTTCATAAAAATATTATAAATGCTTAACATTTACAAATAACAAAAAGTAAATTAAGTATTTTCTTTAAAAAATGTAACTAAAGAAGCAGGAAAAACTCCTAAAACAGAAGGTGCAATAAAATTGTAAAATACACATTTCAGTATAGCTATTGAAAAAGAGTTTGAAAAATGTTTTATGAGAGCGTTTTATTAAACACGTACAATGTACATTTCACCTTTCGGCATCTTCAGGTACTGTATCGTCCACTGAATTTACAATTCTTTTTATACTATTGCGCGGGTGAGTGGGGTGTTCACTAGGAGTTCGATTTGATCATTTAGTACCTGGTATGGATTTTTTCTAATGGATTCGCGAATGTAAGTTGCTTCAAGAACGTTTAGTTTGTGGCCCTTATTGCCGCGGTGTAGAATTTTTATATTATCAGTAGAAAACCGATGGTCTGAATTTATGAGGTGATCAGTCAGATCTGAGCAGTTGGGGGTAGTAGTGTTCACTCTTAGCTGTTCCCTGAAACTGGTAAGGAAATTCCTACCCATTTGTCCGATATAATGTTTGCTGCAATCGTTGCAATTTATTCTGTAAATTCCCAACCCTAAAATATAATTATTGGTGTCACCCATTTTATTATTCACTAAAGATTTTAATGACAAATCACTGTATGCTGCAGCCCTAATTTCATGTTTCCGCAATTCTCTTGATGTTTCTATACTTATTGTCTTTAAATATTATTACCTGCGCAGAAATTTGTTTTATTACTTCTAGTTTCTATTGTATATATTTTGTTCATAACGTATATGCACGTCTTGTAATATCGTTCTCCGTTGTTAGATAGGCTAGATTTGTATACATATATTACGTTCAATATTTCAATGTTTTTATGTAATTCGTATTAATTATGTTTATTGTCTTAATTGAGCAAACAATGGATTGTGAGATAATTAGCTGATAAATCAGTTTTGCCAACGAGTTTAAATTGAATATTAAAAAATGTTAAACTTTTTAAAGTTTTTTTATTTAGGTTCAAATGTAACATGCTTCGGTGGTCAACCGCGAAGCGGCAGCGGTCGGGTCAACCAGAGCGGGCTTCGATCCTGCGATTCTTCCTAACCATTGACTCTACCACTGTACCACTTTAGCGGCATACACCTGGTCGAAATTTTAGAGATTAAAAGGAACACTTTTTCATAGTAATAGATTACGTTTTGGCTAAATAGAATGGTCAATCGCCGCTTCTCCTAAACCTAAATAAAAAAAAAACTTTAGAAAGTATGAAATATATTTATTTAATTTAAAGATGTTTCTGTACCCTCAAAATAAATTTAATGAAATTTATCGAAAATAAAATTATTTTAATAATCATCTTGAAAATCTATAAAATGTTCACAGAAGTTTATTTATTCAACAATAAGCTTTCCAAATAAGTAAAATTTTAGCAAAATTTATAAAGGTATATCCCAATTGTTCGTGTTTTTCATTTACCCTTACGCTAACAAATTACCTCATAAAAATCCAATAATAAATTACACAATAGAATAGGGTAGAAAAACTTAAACTTTAAAAAATTAGAACAAAGTTGGAACAAAAGCATGCATATTGAAGACATTCCACATCAAATCATCGCACTCAAGGCGGCATTAACCGCATAAAATGTTAATTAAAATAATCTCGACGGATTTAATTTTTCACTTTATTTGCAAGCCCCGCGTCCTTACAAATGTAGAACAGTTGAGTGCATTCACAGTAGTGCAAGCTTTCAATTCCATGCCGCGTCGAGCTTCGATGCCTCCGCAGCTCTCGCTCTCTCGCGATGGTTATTAATGATGCAACTGCAGCAGAGTAAATTCGCGCCAGCAGCGCTGCTGCTCCGGCGAGATGCCGAGGTTGCCTGCCAGGGCCGCAGAAGAGGCGCGGAAAATACGCGGAAGTTTCAGAAGAATAAATACCGCCTGACCCAATTGTCGGTGCGGTGCCGGCGCTGCGCAGACGAAACAATTAGCTCTAACTGCATGAGCTTAATCAACGCCGACGGGCGCGAAGGGAGAAGAAGGAGCAACTGCTGGTGCATTTCGCCACCGCTTTGCAATCCTACGAAAACGCCCCTCGCTCTCGAACTCTGCTCCCAGCACAACGATCCGAATGCAGATAAACATAAATAAACAAAAATAAATGGGACTTGCGCAGCGCCAGCAAACAAACATTAACACGCGTAAAAGCAATTTAAGCGACTGCTAAATACTTACTCCTGATGGTGGGCTGTATGTACTTCGTTTTATGCCAGCGTAAATTTGAGTGGAAATTTGAAGTTTGGAGGTTATTTGCAAAATTGAAATTTGCATTTTTATTTATTCAAATATGCTTTATTAAAATATCAGTATGGCACATAAATTTGCAATACTTTTATTTATGTAAAACTTCTATACATGCACTTGCCTTTGGAGTAAGTAAGCTGGTGAATGCGAGCCAAGATACGACAGTCTTGGCTCGCATTGCAGTGACCTTGAATTTACAGTCAAACTACACTCAAAATAAACTGAAATGAACACTTTATTATTTAATTCACTTATAATTGAAATTTAAGATTAAGTAAATATGCTTACTGTCTTCTACTTTGAAACGTAGAACTGAAAATTTTATGAGCGAAGTTAATTTACAAATAAACCAGGAAAACTCGTTAAGGAACTATAAACTACTTGGAAGTTGTATATTTATAAGTAAGTGAAGTGTTTATGAATATTAAATGGTATTAATTAGTTTATAACACATTCTGTAAACGAAGTAAAGCTATTAAATCTATTTTCATGCAAGCTCGCTAAACAAAATTAATAATCTATTAATTTTGTATGAACTATAATTTATTTTAACTGATTTTTAATATTAATTATCTTAATTATTACGAGAAGAATTTAGATTGAAGAAAAAGAATTGAATAGAGCTAACAGATGCTTGGGATAACAAATAAAAAATTAATTTTACATTATATTGCAGGTCGGCAGATGTGGTTCGAAGCCTCGAGGCTTCTTCACGTGTGAATTATTCACTTTTTCACCGAAAAACACATTCATTCAACGCACAAGAAATCAACACAGAATCAACAAAGTCAGAGTCAACAACAACAAACAACATATAACCGTTAATATATATGTTTAATATATATATAGTGACTCATTTTGAGTTGTAAAATCCCTATTGTTGGGTGGATTAATCCCATCTTTCTTAATTTCTTCTTTAGGTAGTGAGTGCTTTCCAGTTTTCTCTTTCGGTGACCTTTTTCCTCCAGTTTTTCACCCCTAGTTCTACCAGATCTTTCTCTACTTCTTTTATCCAAGTGTTTCTAGGTCTTCCTCGGGTGCGTCGCCACTTTATTCCGGATTTTTTTATTAGGTTTGTTATTGTTTCGCCTCCAAGTTCTGCGGCTATCTCTTCATTTGTTCTTCTCCGTTTTGTGCTGTCATCTTCAGTGACTGGTCCTAGTATTTGTCTTATAATTTTCCTTTCTTCAATATTTATTTCCTCTTCTTGGGCCTTTGTCATTGTCATTGTATCAGCCGCGTACATCATTGCGGGTCTTATTAGTATTTTGTAGATTTTCAATCGGGTCTCTGTTTTTAGTCTTCGATTCAATAAGGTGTTTCTGTTTGCATAGAATGCTCTGTTTGCTGTTTGTAGTTTGTCTATTATTTGGTTTTGATTTATGCCCTTGTGGTTTATGTTGACACTCAAGTACTGGAAGTTCTAAGCAAACTAGTAGACCATGAAAATTTTTAACATATGTATGGCATTGCGTAATGAAAAATAATTCTGAAATGTATTCGTCTACCAGCACTGTAATGATTATCAGTAAGTTGTGTATATCATCATTTAATTAAAAACGTTAATATAATCTGCATATTATAAAACAGGAGTAGGAAAATATATAAATTGTTATTACATATATAGAACATAATATAAAACATAGTTCAATAACAAGCAAAAGAACACACAACAATAGAACGGGAGAACAATGTAAACTTCGGAATAAATACTCGTACATATCCATTAAAGTAGGTTATACTGTCAATACTTTACTCGGACAACAATGACAAGCAATTACAAACCGCTAATTTCACATCCGTTTCGCCTCAATTCACTTTTTAGTTCGCGCTGTTTTATTCGTTCACTCGCCAATCGCGTCGGTCTGACGTTTAATTGGGTTTAATTAACACATTAACATATAAAATGTCTCCCGTAGCGGGACATCGGCGAATGCTCTTGCTGATGAGCTCTTGCATGCGAGTGTGTGAGCGCTAGCGTGTTAATGGCAAAGCCCTAGGACTTGCACGAACTAATTTCACACATTGCTGCCCGCTGATCATACATCATCTAATTGAGCCATTTCCATCACAAAGTCGCCGCTCCCTCGCTAATCGATTAGAATCTATGAAAATCACCGGCGAGGAAATCCTTACCCTATGCAATTTTCAAAAGGACATTTCAGGATTATAAAATATAGTTAATAAAACTGCCACATACGAGTATAAGAAGGTTTCTGAAAATCCGATTTTTCAATTAGAACTTCTTTACGCGCACTTGGGGAGTAAACTTTTGAATGCGACCCGAATTTAGGCGACTTATAGCTCAGAACCGATTAATCCGATTTTAACTTGTCTTTTATTTAAATGTGTGTATTGTTTCAAATTAAGAGATGAATTATGGACATGTAGAAAACTCAAACAGTTTAAACTCGTACCATCATTCGAGAATTATATTTGTACGAGTACGAATAAATATCATGATTGATTTTTGGTTTCATCCATGGAAACGTGACTCTTTAATGTTAACGACCTACTTCTGGAGCGTAACTTTACCTTTTTAACCTAAAATTTATTACGTGAGAACTTATGAAAAATTACTTTGTAACATTATTTTTATGACACCTTATATTAAAGATTCCACAGTATATCATTAATTGTCCGAGAAATACAGAAAGTTACAAACGTTTGTGCGTCTAAGCGATTTTTAATGAGCTTTAATGAACAGCACCTGGATTATTATCGCTGCCTTCGCTATAATCGATACGAGATTGATGGAAAACTCGGTAGGATTATGTTGGAAGTGTGAATAGCTATGATAAATGTACCTAGAGACTACCAATTATAGCTGTAATTTGTGAACGATTTATTTTTAGTTACATACTGTTTCACTCAAATATGGTTATAATTGTCTATTGTTTATAAAAAGGTCATACAGAAATTATGGAAACTCACTTGAAACTGCAGTTTCACTTTATTTTAAAAAAGTCTTTGATTTTGCAATTTTAAAGTCACAATGAATAAATGAATAAAAACATATACATAAATGATAAATATAAAATACAAATACCATACAATAAACATCATTGTTATAAACATGAAAATTTATTAATTTGTGTTCATTATTGCTTTCATAAAACAATTTTTTTTAATAAAAAGACTCTGTCCAGCCAAGTGGCGCAGTTGTCTGGTCTATGGCTACTGACCACGAGATCCCTGGTTCGATTCTCGGTGGGGATGCATAGTAAAATGAATTCTTCTTCTTATCAACAGTATTAGCCTTTGATATGACTAATTACATTGAAAAAGAATTGAATAGAGCTAATGACCATAGTAGTCAGTAGTAGTAGTAGACAAATTCTAGACGAAATTAACAAAAATCGTATATATTAAATTACTGTAATCCTGTAATAATTTTTCGATTATATGTCTTCAAATATTAAGTTTTATCTTCTTGCAGAGTAATATGTCACTTGTGGTGTTAATGACATGTGCACATGACAATGGGAATAGAAACATACTTGTTTCTACACCTATTGTATAATGTACACATTTCCGTATCGTTTTTACTTAAGACATTATTATTTTCACAAACTATAATTGTAAGAAAAGCAGAAAAAGTCACATGTCCTTTCCTCACTCGTGTGAGTTGCAGCTATTTCTAATATTCATGAGAAAACAGGAACCATCCCATGATCGCTGTACAATTAAGGTTCAAAATTAACAAAAATGAGAAATACTTCTATAACTCTTGCATTTACTATAAATATTGTTATTATTATTATTATAACTTCTGAAAACTATATAATTACGAGTTTCACGGCAATATTTATACATTAATCATTTATCGTCAAATGATTGTATAATTTTAAAAGTTGTTTAAAAGTTTTAATGCATTTTGGAGGTTATTTAAATAGTTATGGTTGTATTTATTAAATAACTTAAAATGTGTATCAATTTTTCAATTATTTGTCGCTAAATATTCAATTTTATCTTCTTCCAGGACGATATGTTGGTTAATCTTTTAAATGATACCCTGAAAGGTTGCAAACATTAATATCACATGAATTTCCAACGAAAGTAATGAGAAACAAACCATTATTCTGAAAACAACGTAAATACAAGGTTAATTAGGGATTATTTGTACAGGTAAAGTTATACAAAACGAAAATCAAAATAAAGAGCTTGTATATTAATTACAAAGTTTTAATTTATTCCTTAGAATTCCATTTTCTTAATCTTTATCTAACAGATCAACAATAAATACATTCAACAGAAATATGCATCGAATAATTATATCGTAAATGTATAATAATCATAATTAGTTAATAATATGTATTTGTATGTTCATTTCCACACTTTGTCTTTCTCCACAGGATCTGTGTTTTTTTTTATTCCTTTCATCTTTACATTTGTTCAAATTGTCTTTGTTTCTGTTCCGTGTTTTTTCAGTTTGTCATAATTGGTTTTGTATATTTTTAATGAATATTTTACAATTAGCATTACAATAATTTGCTCACATTGCAAATTACTTCAATATTGTACAATTGCACGCTCATCACTCATCCGCATTCAGAACGCGTTGAATCGATTGTAGAGTTGTGTACACAATAGTTCAATGTTCACAAAAATTGTCACCAAAAAACGTAGCAATTATCTATGATTCTCTTTTCAAAATTTGTTTCTTTGTCTCAGAGAAGAAGTGTAGGTGTAAATGGTAGCGACGCAAAAATTGCAATTTGATTATGTCTATACAGTTAATTAACATCGTGTTTTTGTTTCATATTTGGGCTTTGGATCAATTTAAAAGTTGTTCATTCAAATATTAGGAATGTGATTTCTTAGAAAGTCCAATCACGGTCAGAATAAACTGCTTAGGATTGTAGTGATTCGTTCATGCCTCAAAAGTGGCTTTTCCTGATCATACACAATTGAAATTTACCCAAAGCCGAAGAAAACATTTTGATCTTTCCTCTCCACATCGTTATCGCATTATTTTTCATTGTTTTTATACACAAATTAAGCCTATTTCACATTTTTCCCCTTTTTTTCTCTGGATTTTGAATTGTGTATGTTTTTGTTCGATTTTTTTTTTATGCTTTAGTTGCGTTGGAAGAGGGATTTATTTATTTATTTACACACCTAATGCAAAACGGAAAAAATATATTATCGTCGTCGAAAATCACAAAATGCCCAATCGTAAAACACAGGAAAATCGGTCGTGGTGTGATGATATAAAAAAGGAACATTTATGTAAAATACGAATAGATTATTAGATTATATGTTAAATGTGCATTTGTGTGTGAAAAACCGTGGAAAATGTGCATGGAAACAAAGCGTCCCTGGCGTGTTTATGTTTTTTTTGCGTTCGATACAAACAGAAAATTTATTCGAAACAGAGGCGGCGTATTCCAGTTATTTATAGTTGCCCTTTTTTCCGATTTTCCGCGTTTGCCAAGTTTTGGAGTTTGGTTACGCTGATTTTTGTGCCCAATGGCTGCAAAAAGACTATTGGCTGAGGGTAATTAAAAACCACGTTTTTGTTTCGTTACAATAACACTGATTGATTTGCCTATAATCATGTTTTTTTCGAGAATTTACTCCTAATAATATTTAGATAGAATTTATTTAATTTAAAATTTGAGTTGCAAAAAATATCTCTTTAATCCTCTGATTATATTTTTCAATCCCCATGATAAATGTTAATTTCTCTTTGAGAACTCAAAAACTTTTAGTCAACATTCAATTTTCAGCCTACACTAGTAATTTTCACAATTAATTTAATGATTAACCTTTGAGGTTCGTTAAATGTAATTTATTCCAATTTCCATTAATTCCATAAAACAATCAATCTAAATATGAAATAAAAATAATAAGTAAAAATCGTATTTTATTCAATTTCATATTCGACGTTTTTTCATTAAACTTTATTATATTCGGTTCTACAATTGATAATTCTATGGATAAACAATTATTAAATAACTTTGTTATTAAAAGTTGTTTCAATTTGAATCTGATTTAATTTGGAAACTTGATAAGTTACCTTTTATCAATTTTGAAAAGTGTAAAATCCATTGTCTATATTGAGTACTTGTTTTTGAACACTGTTTAATTTAACTGTTTAAATACTAAAATTGCTGCACTTTGAGGAAAAAGTATGATGAAAATCACTATTATAAGCACTCTGTCAACCAGAGTTAAAAATTCACAATTATATTTCGGAAGACAAGTTTCCAAAAGAATAGTTTATTCCCGGGAGGGAAGTAAGAAGGTAGTAGTGCGTTCGAGAATGTAAACATCTCGAAGAATTTTAATTAAACTGCATTATATCAGGTTTGATAATTGATAAAACTGGGGTTAAACACTTATAAAATACCTTCTTTATTAAAAGTAGTTTCAATTTGGTTCAATTTTATTACTGCATTTCGAGAAACAATTATTATGAAAATCACTCTTAATTAAACCCACTCATGAGAGTTAAAAAATATATAATAAATAGATCATTTAACTCTTATTCAGTTAGTTTCTGAAGATAGAAGATTGGCTTCCGAAATATACATCGCGTGTTTACTCTAGTAATGATAATAATGTAATAGTAATAATGTAATTTTCATGAGCTTTCTTGTAATTCACAGTTGACTGCCAGAATTAAAGGAAATATCAGGGAATACTTAAATCAATAGTAAAAAAGCAAAAAAATGGTATAAATATTTAAAATTCAATATATTTGTAAAAGAAATGGAATTAATTTGAATCTGGATATGGTTACAAATTATTTTGTTATATTTTTGTAGCATTTCATTTTAATGCTTATTAAGTTTTAACTTTTTTATTGTAAACCTCGTAAATTTCATTTCAAATTTCATATCATTTTATTAAAATTGAAATAATTTCCAAAACAAAAGTTTAAAGATATTTCGCCAGACAATTAAAATAGTGGGTAAATGTTTGAGCTTCGGTAATGTTTAAACAGTGCTAATTTATTTAAATTTCCATTTATCCCGTGAAACAATCAATCTGGATTTTCGATTATTAGATAAATAATAAATTAAATTCAGAATACATTCGATTTAAAAGGTAATATTGCGAAATATTTGCTGTAAGGCAAATTGTTGAACTCATTTTATTAATTGGAATAGAATAACTTTTTCATGAAATTCTATGAATTTTAATAAAACTTCATTAGATTTGGCTGCATAATTGATAAAACTACGGATAAGCAATTACGAAATGCCTACGTTGTTAAAGTTGTTTCAATTAAACCTGGTTTAATTGAAAACTAGATTGATCACATCATCGACACAGGAATTCAAATTCTGGGAATATGGAAAACTTTCATTATCAATTGCATGAATTTTTATATTCAGGCAGTTTTAGATTGAACTTTTCATGAATTTGCCTAATATTTTTTTTTATAGGAAAGATGTATTAAAAAATTGAGATTTTAATAAATGAAATTAATTCGAAACCTAAAAATAGCGACGATTTTTCGTATATTTTCTTTTGTGAGGTATTTTTTTGTAATGCTTATACAGTTTTAGGTTTTAGGCTTATACAGGTTAGGTTTTAATCCACATAATTGGGCATTGTATAATTTTAACTTATAGCAGTTTTTCAAAATTACTTGTCGAAATATATAAATATTGCAATAAAATTTAAATAATTCAGAAAATGTATTGAGTATAAAGATATTTTGATATTTTATAAAAAGTACAGAATATTTACCTGCATTATAGAAAATTTTAAGTTATAATAAAAAACAACGAAAAAGAATGACAAAATTATAACATTCTGTATAAACCAATTCATGTAAATTGTAGGACAACACGTAAATGCCGTTTCTAAATATGCCAACCGCAAAACCTGAATATTCATCTCACCCGCGGAAAACTGAAATTAACCAACTGACATGTCGCTCATTTTTTCTAAGTACCGCGACAGCTAGTCACCGCTAGTGGTCGCGAGTATTTACTATCGATATAGGCAGCCAAGTAAACATTAGTATGTATTATTCAGTTAGCTGTTGGCATTACCGGCGGGGCGATATTTGCATATTTTTGCAATTCCAGGGCTCGAGTTATGTTAATTCTTTTACTCGTGCGCCCGCGCATTTTCCGCAGTTTTCGCGGTTCCTCCACGCCGCGACCGGCCGGAAATCTCCAATGAGCGATTACGCACACGTTTGCTTGATTTACGGCATGCATTTGTCAACACGCCCGAATTTCCACCGGCAAACGACATCATTAGCTTGGGCCATTCCATCATGCGCCTAACTGCACCAATTTTAATCTTAATTAACATTTGTTTCGTATGGTTATGCGTGTATAGGAGAGTTTTGCATACTGCGATGATAGTTATCGCATATTGTGTCATTGTCGCCTCGGGGAAATTTATTTATATGCTTTGAATCCCTTAGGGTTTTATAAAAAATTAATTTATTCTAGTTTGGTGTTTTTAAGTTGAGAAATTTTGAATGAAGTGGGTTAATAAATTCGCCAAAAATTGAATAATGCGTGCTAGTTCTCGCTGATTTTCGGTTCGTTATGATTCGTTTAACTCGAAATTATGAACATGATAATGCTGGTAATAGATTTTCGGTCATGGATTTTGGTAAATGAAATGGAATTAATTCGGAGCGTGATATAATTACGTTGTATTTTCGTTTTATTTTTGTTTTTGGCTCGTATTTTGTATTAATGATTTTAATTTTTCATGTTTATAGTAATTTCTTTAATTTTATGTTGTTTTCTTTTGATATATAGCAGTTTTATAAATTATTTATTAAAAGAAAGATATTTTGATAAAATTGAAATATTTCACTAAAATTAATTGTTAACTTTTCAAAAGTTATAACGCTTCAATTTCAATTTGAATTGAAGAATTTTCTCGCCAATTTCGAAGAAATTTAACATTTCTGGTCAAGTTTTAAATCTAATGTTCATTATGTCAACACTTGTGTTCCTATAATTCTGTTTCTCTTTCGTATTTCGGTCCATTATGAAGAAATGCAACTTTTTATCATTGGCTGCTTTCAGTACAGGATAATTTAAACTTGAAAATCTAATCGCAGAGTTTTCTTCCCCAAGAAGATAAACAAATAATATTTATATTTTTTACTACATAGAATGTATTTAGTGTGTTAAGTTTTACTTGTTATTTTTAGTATGAATTTAGTTTTTTTTTATGCATCCAATAATGGGATCGTGAAGTGGGATGTAAGTGCATACGAATGCCAATAAAGGTCACTTATATACATAGAATGGATAATGAAATATTCAGATAAAATAATATAAAATTTAGTATTGTACTATTTGAAAATTTATGTATTTTGAATCTTCATTCCATTTGATTTAATATGAAGAGTTTTTCAAACTTTTTGAAACTCCAAAAATCAGTGCAACCAATATATCGATTCAATATCATATATAGTGTGGATTTTCCTCCTTTGTTTTGATGGCAACTCACATGAAATATGAAGCATTTACTAATAAAACCCGCCTCTGTTGATTTTATGTTCTGTTTGCGTTATATTGCAACATTAGAGCGTGAAAATTGAAAACATAACATATTGAAACAAAATCATTTGTTTGTTGCAACACAAATGTTTCCCACGCTGCGTGTGCTCCACTTTTTTCCACGACACGCTTTTTCTTTCTCGCCAATGTTCAAATGTCCAAATGGGTATGTTCGAAACGTTGAAAGAATGAATTTTCATTATTATAATTATTATTACGGTTAAATTTCCGTCTTCCATCCATTGATTTATCATTACTTTTATATCGTATATGTATATCTTGATTAAAATATATTATAATGAGCAAAGGCACTAATTGAAGATGAACCACAAAAGGGTTTTTGGTTTCATTTTTTTTGGTATAAAGGTTTAGATATAAAGGGTTTTTGTGTATTCATTTCTCTCGGATGTTGTTACAACGGGTTAAGGGTTAGGATTTTGATAGGGAAGATAATAAGAAGATAGAGAGGGTTTTTTTGTCTGGTTAATTTATAGATAATGATTTTTCATGTTTTTGGGCTTTCGTGTGAATCTGCTTTTTGCGTGTTTCGTCTGCTTGTTGATTTTTGGCTGCGTGATTTGTTTGTTTAGAGGGAGACAAAGTCAGGATTGAGCGCGACTGACGTGCAACTCGGCGGCGGTGGCGGTGGTGGCAGCTCGACATCGGCGTCCGGCAGCGAGAGCGTCGAACTGCCGCCGGCGGTGACGCGCGGCCCCATATTATCATACTTCGGTGCAGCGAATGCGTGCGGGGGGCGGCGCGGCAGCGTCGCCATGCCATGATACGCCGGCTTGACTCTGTGGGGCAAGTCCAACAAGTCAGGACATCTGGACGCATCTAGTGTAGGATCACGACTCACGGCTACTGAGATGAAGATGTTGCCGTACGCGGACGGCGGCAGCGAACTGGTGGAGAACTCGGGTGGCGGTGGGTAGACCGCCAGGGGCAACGGTGGCGGCAGTTGCTCGTGGCGTGTCGCCTGCGGATGCTGATGATGGTGGTGGTTCTCGATGGTGATGTGCACTGGTGGCGGTGCTCCTGCCGGTGAGTCTAAGTCACCATCAGGTGGTAATGCTTCGCAACTGCCCGCCCCTCGATCTGTGGTGGTGGCGATGCTCACATCCAGCAGCTTCTTCTCTTGGTCGGTGAAGCTGACGCTGGCTTTGAGTTGGCGGCGACGACGTGCACCCCTCGCACGAACACACGAGACCGCCACCAGGGTGCAAACAAGTGCCCCTGCTATGGCGGCACCAACGACTAACGACACCCACCAGACAGCCCCCGGGTCAGACTTACTAAGAGTCGTCGCCGTAACCACCTCAGGCAGCACTAGAGTCACATTACGCCCAGCAGTGGCGAGGGAATTTCGCGCCACACACGAATACACTCCTGCGTCTGCATCACTAACATTCACTACGCTGATGTTCACCCACTTGTCCAACAATCCCTCCTCGGCCTCTACGATCAACCACGTATGGTTAATAGGCCGTCCTTCGTACATCCACGTTACCTCCGGCTCCGGATCACCCAACACATGACACCCGAAACTAACGTTACCTCCAGCTTCTGCCTGCACCTGAGGATACGGCACAAGAAACACCTGAGGCGCGCACGCGAACTGTTCAGAGGGCACATCCTCCCACAAATGGTCCCGCAACTCCTCCGGCTCCGCACACGCCAGACTCATCGAACGCAAATTGCTCGATAGAAACCAGTCGCGGAAGCCCCGCAGATCACAATCACACTTCCACGGATTCCCATCCAACGCTAGCGACTTCAAGTGCGCAAAGTTCATTAGCGCCTCTTCGGAGAGATTCGCCAGCCGATTGCCCTTCAGATTGAGAGATTCAAGGGCCGCTAGTTGAACGAACGCACGGGGGTGAATATGCTCCAATTGGCACGCCTCGAAGTCAAGCGTCCGCAAGTGCGGCAGTAGTGGAAATTGCGCCTCCACCAACTGCGCCAGCGGGTTGCCACTAAGCAAAAGCACCCTCAATCGTTCATTACCACTGAACGTCTCCGGGTCCAGCGAATGGATCTCATTATTCGAAAGGTCCACCTCGACAAGAATGATCAAATCCCGGAATGCATCTTGATGCACATCACGCAGACGATTGCCCTTGAGGAAGATACGCTGAAGATTGATAAGCCCCGCACGTTGGAAAGCGTCCTTTCCGAGGCTGTGGATTGCATTGCTCGTGAGGTCCAGCACCTGCATGTCCCCATCGAGCGTCTCCGGCAGCGCCTCGAAAGGACCCTCGGGGCAAAACGCCGTCTTCTTGCCAGACATCCACTTGCAGCGGCATGGCGTGGGACAGTCCGTCCAGTCGGGTGCCGCTACGGCCAGCGCCGCCGCCAATAGTAGAAGGGTGGCCACCGCCATCGTCCTGCTTTCATCGCGCTGCGTTGACAACGATGTACATGTTCCACGAACCTAATCACACTTCAGTGCTGCCCGAAAACCTCAACCGCCGACGCACACACACACACCGAGGACCGTCACCCAAAAGCCGTCACACCAAACTACTTAATCTAAGCTGCTCACCGTCTCGGTGGCACGTTCACATAATTCCTTGGGCGACTTTCTTGCGACGATATTCCGTGTCACGTCTTAATTACGAAAGTTTTAATCCAAAAGTTGGAAGTCACATTAAATGATCCCAGGGATCAAATCAATCCAATTTGCACCAACTTTTTGCAACTTTTTAAAAACCATTTAAATCCACATTCACAGTTTTTTATTAGTTTTTTTTTCAGCACATATTATACGCGCTTTCTGATGATTTATACAGAGCGTGGAAACTAATTATAAACGTAATTAGCAAAAGTTTGATCACATACAGTAGCTGTACGGAAAATCGGTGCCGTCTATCTTGGGAAGTCGTGTCTAGTTCTTCCAGTAAAGTGAGCACCAATTCGCCGTGTTTGGCGAGCAAACTCAATCTGTATTTCCAAACATGCGCGAACTTTACAGCATTTAAATTTAAAACTTTCCCCGTCGCGGCATGCAGCTTGTGCAGTGCGTGATAGTTTTCGGCTTTCTCGCGTTTATTTCGGAGCTAAAAATACGCGCTTAAATGGATTGGGAAGATGCGTCTCCTGCGGCCGCACACTCGTATCTTTCACACACTCGCGCGTCCGTTCCGCGTTCCGTGCGACTCGCGTTACTGCTACCCGACTGCTGCGCCTGCTGGACGCTCTCTTCCGTCGCGCGGTGTCGCGACGTGTGGGTGCGCGAGTCGACACGCGGCAGCAGCGGCGGCAGCGGTGGCAGCGAGCGCCGTGCCTGTTAGAGGACCGCGTATTGTTGCGCGTCGGCGCCGCGTGCCGCCACCACACACTTTGCATGGAAGTCCCGCAGGAACGGCAGGAGTGCCGGGACAACTACAGCGCGAATGATTTCAATAGAGGACATACCAACAATATTTAAACTATTCCTATCTCAATTTACCTAACTATTACCACTTTTCATTACCATTTTCATAAACATCTTAAAATTGGTCCAAAAGTCTATCCTTATATATAAACAAATTCCAACAACCGAATAAGTGATGTTAAAATTCTTTAGGTGCTTTTTTCATTAGAGGGGTGAGTACAAAACTTTTAAAAGTTGGATAATAATTAATTTGAATACAACAGGTAGCTTCCTCTCTTGGTGATCTCTTGAAATAAAATTTTAAATCTTCTAAATAACTTCTTGCGCCATCTATGACTACGTAGTCAAACTATAAGCGAAACAATTAAATTTATTTAATTTATTATTTATAAAATTATCATAAACTAACGCAAAACATAACAAAAACATTAGGTTATATATCTTCCAGTATTATATAATTCCAAAAATTACTGTCATTTGTTTTATTCTTAATAATATTGATATAATCTTAAATCTTAAATTGTTAAATATAAATTCAATACAGAAAATACTACCAAATAAATCATTTAAAGAAATATATTACGCATTTATATACATTTTATTTAAAGAAACTTAAGGGTATTTGAAGAATTGTATAATTCTCAAAATTCTCAATGTCAGCCATTTTCTTTTCTTATCGAGAACAAAATGGCGGCGGGTTCCTAACGCCAAGTGCCACGTAACTTCATTAATTCACAATTTTCATGCTTACTGTGTCGTGAATGTTGTTAAACAATAGATAAAATCTCAACATCAACAAAAAAACAATTTATTAAATTTAGCAGTGTCAATAGTTTTCGGTGAAATCGAAGGCAGAAGACAAGCAAGTGCAGGTACGCAGCGTTCTTGTACCAACCTCTAAGGTTACTCTAAATACTATATCCATTACTTCTCAGTGGATACTCAACGAAGTAAAAACCAAGAAATGATGTCAAAGCGATTGTTATTAATAAAAATTGTAGCCCTCGAATATTGAGGTTACACATCGTCCCTTTTGCTCCTCCGTTCGTCAAGTCATACCGCTGTTGGCGGCTTTTGCATGCGCATTTGTCCCACGTTCGCCTACTGCCTGGTTTTGTTGTTCGCATTTACTCGATCTGCTTATTTACTTCATTCCAGGCAGGCCCGTGTTGAAGGTGCATCGTTGGAACTGTCGGCTTTGCAACATCACACGCAATCTGTTCAAGAATCAAAGTATTCATTTCCCCAATAATGAGATAAATTTATCAAAGGTAAGTGATAATTATACATATATTGTTAAAGGTTGTTTTCAAAGATTGGCATATTCAGATCTCAACCCTGATAACACACAATAATTGTATCTTCCAGGCATTTTATTGCTGATAAGGAACAAGTAACATCATCAGTTTTATATTGTTTATTAGAAATTAGTACAATCGTAGACTAAAATTGTTCATAAATATGTTATCGCAGAAATACATAAAGTTGAATCATATTGCGTACTGATAACTCTGGTATATGGAGGGTTTTGGGTATGTTGAGTTGCCTATAATTACTAATTAATCTACATTAATATTTAACTTTAGAGAAACTGTCGATGATCTCATTTAATACAAGGAATTATAATCACAGATAATATGCCAATAACATAGAAAGTATCAAATTTTGAGGGTACAAATATTTGGGATGTTCAACCACGTGCCAAATATATTCAGAGGTTATACTATTGACTATAATTTATGGTAAAAATGACTACCATTACCACAAACAATCCAGAAGTTTGAAAGGTGCCTGAAAGAAAGAAGATTAGAGAAAGACAGCGTAAAATTGGATATAAAAAAATAATATAATAAATGAACGCAATAATATATTCTAAAAATACCTTTGTGATATTAACACACAGATTAAGTATAAATTAGAATATTGCCATGTTTCATCTTCTTCATTACAATGAGGTAAAATAAAACATTTTACGTATTTTATAATATTTAAGTCAGAAACTAAATGATTTAGTATACTTAACCTTATACATTTACATAATTCGTAGGTTATAGAAAAAAAAACAAATAATCATCAATATAACATAACCTATAATTCAACAGGCTATCACGTGGCGTGTCTTCAACGTATTTTATTTTGAAATAAGAGTAATCTAGATTCTGTTACTTATATTCTTTGGTGTATAGAGATGTTAAATGTATTTTGCGGGTGCTTCGTTTCATCAGGGTGTTTATTGTTTAAAATATTATTGAAAACAATTGTAACAGTAAATTTTTAGTGAAAATTCCCCCAGTGGCAATAACTTTCTGGTCATTTATAAAAACGCATTTATCCAAATCTAGAAGATTGTATACATTGTAGGATATAAAAAGAACCAGAATAAACCTTTAAAAGTAATAGGATATTCGACATGCTGATACGTGGAGAGTCTGTTCCACTAGAAATTTGACAAACAAATGACAACGAAACAAAAACCTACGGGCCGAAAACAGTACTTTTAGCTTCTCGCAAATCATGTTGGCAACACTTAACAACAACACTAAAAACAATAACAAAAGCTGCACACATTTGTATCAATCAGTGTAGCACACAGATGTTGATTGCTGATCGCCATTGGTTGATGTCCCGAGCCCTGAAAATCATTTTTTATTTGTGAGTACACCTATTTTCCGGTCTATCAGAGCTGTATTGATTTCAAAAAACAACATTACATCATTCACCAAGAAGTAAGTGCTCGCAAAACCAAATAACATGCAATAGGCTAAATCAAACGCCCTGTAAAACAAAGCATACCCAAATATACCACAAAAAGGTACATCAGTGGCAACCATTTTGTTTTTTCTAAATATCTCGGTATTTTCTACACTATTATTCGATAACACCGTGGTGAGAAGACAAGGTTTTTGTAGCTTAGTGGCTGATAATTGCACGTGTACCATGTCATGACGTCTTGCACGTTGTCATTTGTTATAAATAAACGGTAAGTAGGTGATGCTGGGCGGCGGCCATCTTGTCGAAAAACACGCGCCCGCTTGCCGCACGAGCCGTATTCAAGATGGCGCCGAATGGTTAACCGTCGCGAGCACGCTGCGTCGTTATCAGCGCCACGCATCGCGGTAAATCATCACGCATCTGTTACGAGACGTCTGATAAACGCACCGGTCAATCTCGCGAAGAAGCGTTCATTAATTCGTAGGTACTAATTCGAAATAGGTGCATTATTAGACGCAATTGCAATAGGCACCCGTCGGTACGTGCGGCTGCAAAAACGCAAGGTGTGTGCGCGCACGCCACCAGCCCGCTCTGCGTACGGCTGGTAGTCGCTGCCTGCAATGGCGGCGTAAACTCATCGAACGCAGCTAGCGATTTGCATCAACTCTTTGAAGAAGCTAACATCAATGATGGTAATTTTCAATTTTATCAAAACCAACAATTTACCGATCTTCAATAACATTCACCAACAAGCCGTCGATGAAGGAAATCTTCAATTGTGTGATTCACATTGTGTGGTGTTCGCGGGTGTGTTACACTTGTGTGTGAAAATAAGATTTGGGTAAGATTGGTATTGACGCTACTGTTGCTTCAATTGTTTGGTGAATATAGAGGTTAAATCTATTTTACGGGTGTTTCACTTCACCTAAAGTTAACAAATGTGTCTATTACTTCAAATATTTCAGTTATGAATATTAGGAACGTTTTTAGCGTTAATTTTAGCATTTTTAATGAAAAAATCTGGTGCAATGCGCGCGCAAAGTTGACAATACGTTTCCGGCTCTCTTCTGAGAGCATACATCCAAATATATGTATAAATTTGCGTTAATTGTACCTCAGTGGTTAACATAGAACAATTCCAGTCAATTACTATGTGAAATGTAAGAATAGCACCATATTATCAGGTAAAACATGCATTTAAATGAATTTTTATTTTACAGCTGATTTAGTATTATTCATTAGAAAATTAGTTTAAATCGATAATTGTGAGATTATAATTGTGTATATGTAGTATTATAGGTTTTATTTAATTAGTAATAAGTTTCTAAGACGTTTGCTTTATTTTAGATCAATGTTTTGAGACATGGAGGCTGTTAATCGGCTGCATTCACCGAATTTGAGACAGTATAAAAGGAAGACTGTTGTTGGAAGGAATAAAGAGAAAAATGTGTCGCAGGATGTAAATGGTGATCAGAAGCTGCAGGAGGATGTGCCGGACACTGAATTGTGGCGGTCTGACAACGTTCTGCATCAGAATGGAGTTGGAATGGATGTGACTGTGCAGGAAACAGTCCAGGGTACTGAAGTAGAGGAATCAGTGGTTAGCAATTTGTTTTGGGATATTGGTGAGACGAATAGTACGGATACGGATCAGCAACATGTAATTAGTGCACAACAATCAAATAAGTTACCAGTGAATCAGGAGTTGGAAACTGGAGATACAATGCATGTGAGCCCAGAAAAAGCTGAGCAAAATTCACGGTATCAGCAAATGTTTCGATCTCAAGCGATAGTTGTTAAGTTTTTGAATAAGACTCCGAAAGATAAGCTGAACGAGCAACCACTGACTGTCACAGACGATACCAGTGTTTTTGAAAGCAGTTATATTCCCGATAAGACTGCAGAGAAAGTAGATGAAACTGTGAATATGGGTAATATTATGCCCCAGAAACTTGTAAATACTTTTGAAAATACTAAACAATTTGAGGAGCAATTGCTTGATGGTGTTGAGGAGATAAATAACAAAACGGACACGAACTCAATAAATATTCTATCAGGGGAGATGGATTCAATACAATGCTTCGAAGAAAGCGGAAAGGCGGAAAATGATGATGTAAATACTGTAGATAACTCTAATATTAACGATATTAAAGGAAAGATAGTTGATTTTTATGAAGGTGTCGATGACGTTATAGACGATTTGGATGCTGATAAAAAAGAAAGCTCGGCTATTTTTGATGTTATCACGAATGAGATGTTTGAGTCTTTGAATAAATGCATGGGAACTGAAGAATCGTCAGAGAAAGACCAAGAAGATGATATTTCTGAAATGAAGTTGGATGAAGCTAGCACAAATATGTCTGATGACAAGAAAGTTCAAAAGGAAACATGGAAATCGGTGGATATTGATGTCATCACTGATGAGTCAGAGACAGAAGGTGATCGAACAGTAACAGGTGATGAGATATGTGCAGTAAAACAAACAGAAGATGAAATGGTTCAAAAGCCAGACGCAGTTTTGCCGGATACAATTTTGGTTGAATTAATTTCAGAAGAGAGCAATGACTCAGTGATGATTATTGAACATGTTGAAGCACAAAAAGGTGGAAAACCCGTTGAAACAGCACAGAATTTAGAACAGGAGCAAACAAGGTCAAATTCGGCCTCTGAAATTTACGAAATGCAAGATTTGATTGATCTATCTCAAGAAAATATGGATGTGGGAGATAATTCTACAGGAGAAGAGAACGGTGCAAAAAATTATGATGATGAAATAATTGATGCAACTCATTCGAAAAATTTACCTGAAAGATATGAAGAACATTTGGGAAAAACAGAAGGTGAAATTACCCAAAAGCCAGATTCGATACTGCCAGAAGCAATTGTAGTTGAATTAATTTCTGATGAAACTCCAAAAAATATAGAAAAGGTACTTGCTGTTCAAATCGCCAATTCTGATGAATGTACGATAAAAACAAAGAATGTGAAAGATAATCTATCTTCAGAAACAGAACTCCAAAAACTGCCGGATAAAAGCCAAAGAGATGGGGTCAACGAATTTGACGAGGAATGCGTTGAAATTTCTGCAGATGATACAGAGGACATAATGAATATATCTGATGAAAATATGGTTATACCTGAACAAGATGATATTGATCACAACGAAGATTGTTTGCAAGAGCAACACATGGAGAAAAATATAACTGATTGTGAATTCACAGAAAAGGAACTACATACAGAAAGCTTAGGCTCAGAAATAGGTGTGATTACTGGAAATGAAGATTTTATCGAAGACTTGGAGAACATCGAAATTGTTATTAAACCTACCAGAAACCACAAAATAGCAGAAAATCAACAAAATTTCAAGATTCCGGAAATCATAGATATTGTCTCAGGGGAGATAATTGTTGATGAAGTTATAGAAGAAGCCGATACTGAAGACATATCCAACGAAGATATGAATATGACGGAAATTTTTGAAAATTCAGATAGTAATGGTGTCGAAGAGATTCCTGCAGAAACAAATGATAGTCACAAATCCACTGCAAAGTATGAGAATAAACATCAAAAAAATGAAACTATGGATACAGGTCAAAATAACACACAAATTGATTTATCTAATGATAAGTTATTTTTCCTTGAGGAAGGCTCTGACAATACAACTCAAATTACAGAAGAAGAAAATTACCAAACTGAGACGAGTTTAATTGGAATATCCGATGAAGATAATAATAAACAGCAGGATATTGAAATTAAAGAAATTATCAAGGAATCACCCATCCCAAGAAACAAAACTTCAGGAAATCTACCAGATGAACCAGAAGACGTCGATGATGATAAACTGTCTGAGGATCTACAGCACGAAATGATGCACACCAATAACAAAAGTGAAAACATTGAATCTATCTCAAAAGATTCCAAAGTTGGTGACAGTTTTGATGAGATTTTGGTTGAGGAGATTGTGGAAGAAACGGAAGAAGTCCATTCTGATAAATATACTAATGAAAATTTCTGCGAGGAATATAAAGTTTCAACCGAAATTGTTGATAAACTTTTTGAAGAAATTGGATCTAATCATGAAAATGACGATAGTGATATGATTGAGGATTTTGTTGATGAACTTCTGGAAGACACCGAATCAAATTTAGACCTATCAGGATTACAATCACAGAAGGAACTATCAGTGCCTGCCGAAATCGGTAAATTTTGCGAACGAGATGAAGAAAACAAGAGTGAATCAATTTCACCCAGAGAAATGGTATTATCACGCATCAGAAAAGTTTATTCGAATTCAAGAAAATCAACTGGAAAAGCTTCAGTCGTGAAATCCTTAACAGATGTTATCGATAATAATCTAACAGGCCGGGCTGAATCTTCAGATTTCCAAACTACAATCGATTTGGATGTGGTTGGTGGAAAGATTGTAGTCGACACCAATGATTGTGAAGACGATTGTGTCCTTGTCCCGAAGGAAACTGAAAATAAATCTGCAGTGAATACCGATCATGATTATAATTGCACTGAATCATCTCCTAAAGAAAAAGTTGTAACTGAAGGCGAAGTTTCTTCGGAACAATTTGAAATCATGGAGAATGAAGAAAATGATCATTTTGATGATGTTGTTACTGAAGCTATTGTCGAAGATAACGCCGATTATATTGATACTCCATTGGTCATTGATGAATATGCGTCCGAGGAAGAAGATGACGAACCACCGGTCCTCCAAGAGGAAGTGCCTATTTCCCCTGATAAATTCCCAATGGAGAATTTAATATGTACCGAAAGTTTGGACAAGAAAAAGGCAGAAATGCCAAAGCTGATTCCAATAACTAGAAAAAAGATCAACACAAGAATGACAATGGCACAGTTAATTGAACGTAAACTCCAAGGTAATGTTTCACAAATCGCGAAGAAATTAGCGAATGGTCAGGAATTAATAACTGAATCTGAAGCACCTCTGATTCTGAAAGAAGAAACATCCCCAGAGATTCCTTTAAAGAAACCCATTATTGGTTCTGTTAGAAAAAGTGTTAGAACCACTGGTCGACTTACTAAACCGCCTTGGTTGACTACCCTGGATGAGATAGATGATAAAACTATTGATGATGAAGCTCCTGAACTTCCTGAAGAGGGTCTGACAAATGGGGATATGCGTGAGAAACTTGCAAGCCAATTACAAGCGTTGAAAGTAAAGAAGACTGGTTCACTTATCGATACCAATACTAAAATTCCCAACTTTAACAAGATTGACTACAAGAAGAAAGTCTTGAAAGGACCGAAATTGTCGAATGTTGCCACGATTGCACCGTCACCTTTAGGACTTAAAATTGTTGCTGTTGCTGGTGGTGTGGATCTTGATTCGAAGGAGGCTTTATCTGCTGAGGGTTTGGATAGTTTAGAAAACCTGATGGATGAAGGGAGTGATAAGTCTTTTGACAGTGAATCAAATTCTAATCAAGTTATTATTAATGACCACTTAGACTTGCCGACGATTAAGTTGACAAAGACAAAGGACTATAAAAAAATTAAGGGTTGGAGTAAGAAGAAGTTGCTGACTTTGGATGCTGAGAATGAAGACGCTGGTGATGTTCTGAATCAGGAAAACGAACAGCCTACACCTGGTTGTTCTTATCTTGGTGATGATTCGCGGGTTGATATCAAGGATGAATCGTACTCTATAAAAGAAGAGTCTGGTAATGTATTCGCCAGTAATAGTTTAGACGGGTTTTTGCAGGAGAAAGACTTGAATATTAGCTATAACGTTCCGAATTTGAAATCATCTAATAGTAATATTAACCTGCTTGATGCATGCATGCTTGTTGATGTGGAAGCAGAAAAGTCTAAATCTATCACTCAACCGGAGAATGATGATTCGAATTCGTCGAGTAGTTTTAAAGATAAACAAGATGAGAAAGTGGCGTACAAGCCCCGTACGTTGGCTGAAAAACGAAAGATGATGTCCGATATTCTTGATGAAATTGATTCTAAAAAGCAAAAAAAAACCGAGAAAACTCGCGGAAGACCTAAGAAAATTCAGAAAATTGTGCCCAAGAAACTATCAGCTTCAGTTGAAAAAGATCCCGAACCTAGCCAGGCAAAGAGAAACGAAGAGAAGATGAATAGTGAACACGATCGGGAAGAACTACTTGTACCTGTGGCCTCTCCTGTGAAAATTGAAAAGCCCAATAATGTTGAAAAGTTGAGTAAAGCCGTGGAAGATCCTCTACAAGTTGTTTATCTCAATGAAGAAGAGTCGAAACCAAAGCGATGCGTCACTTCGCAGTTGCGCTTCCGTTCGTTACACAAACAGAACATCTACACCGTTGTTACACGAAAGGTGATCAATCGTCAATATTTTACTAAATGTACAGATATTAAGAGAAAGAAGACCTTTGATCTCGTCCCCATTCAGCCGAAACCATCCATTCTGAAAGCTGCGGTTGAAGATGTCAAGTACCTGCCTGGACCACTCTGCAAGAAACAAAAATTGCAGGTGTCGGGTACCAACGATTGGGAAACTATGCTAGTGAATCTGCCGAAGGTGACTGTGCAGGTTGTTCCCGAAATTGGTAAGAAGATGCCACCGGTCGTGCGGCCATTTGTTAAGTTTGATAACTTTGACGTTAGTAAGGCACGTGCGGAATATGCGCTGAGTGTCCTCACAACGACTAATAGAAAGACGAAAGTGCAAGATGGTAAGAAAACGTTTATTTTTCCAGTAAAGTATCAGCATAATCAGGAAAAGGTGATGATGCGTCGTATGATTCCCAAGAAGAAGCGTTCTCCAAAGACAGTGCAGAGGGAGGAAGAGTCGGAAACAGATATTTTTAATGCATGCGAATCTGTGCTCTCTGACATGTTGGATTATGTAGATGTTAAGGAGATTGCAGACGGTTTGCTTAAGTATGACGACGATGCGGAAAGTAAGACTGAGGAAAAACTTCATGAGGTATTTCCAACAGAAACTAAAACACTGAGAGGTCAGTGGCGAAGGAGACCAGCTTTGGATAAAGTTGAGTTGGAACTCAGAAGACTTAATGTCAGAACAGTGAATGTTGATACTGAAGAGAAAATGGACACTACGCCTGAGGCGTGTACAAATTTCCATTGTCATATGGGATGTGTTTGTAAGAGTATCTCTAATGCATATCCACCTGCGAATCACTGTGGAGAAGCACGATGCATCTTCAGTTGCACTTGTGGCTTTGAAGATAGATGCAAGGCGATTCACGAAGAAACTAAAGAAGATACGACAATCAGTGAGAGGACATTGTCTCGCTTTAACAAGGAGGCGAAGAGGAACATCACGGCGAGAGAGGAAAGAGATTTCACACAGACTGCAATCAGGCACAAGGATAAGACGATCATTTTAGGAAATAATCGCGTGAGTAAACGAACACCTAAATTCAATTTCAAAAGGTTTGAGGGATTCCACTTTAATTTTACTGAAGATAAGATTGATATAATTGAAAGGGAGACTGTTATCAATGAGACTACCACACAAAAAATCATTACAATGGATAAAAAGTTGAACAACTGCGTAGTTAAACTTGTGAGATGCAATTTTGACGAGGTGGTACCTTTCTGCTTGGAGCATAATTTATATGATTGCCACTGTAAAGGTTTGGCGCCATATACACGGAGCATCAAACAAGAGCCTGAGAAAATTAAAGTTGAGGTTGAGAAAGAGCCAAAGAAGAAAATTGAACCAATCAAGTTGCCGTATGCTAATGCTGAAGACTCCTGCTCAAGATTCGTGCTCATTGGGGATTACCACAGAAAAAGAAATCGGACAAATCGATTCAAGAACAATATGGGTCGGAGATTAAAATATGAATCGTCGGTTAATTCGACAGAAATCGTGAACAAATGGGTTATTCTTCCCACACATGAAAATCAAGCCAGTCCAGATAAATTTCGAGTTGATGATAATACCACAGACTTGACGGTTGAAACAGTTACTTTGATTGTAGATGATGAAAACTCACGTGAGGATTTAACAAGACAGAAAAAGAAAAGGAAACTTCAAAAGAATGATCAATTGTCCGTTAAAAAGAAAACATTGCAAATTATCGGTACACATCTAACGATTTCTGGTGCATTGTATTCGCCTACGGAGACGATTAGCAAACAATTCTCGGCCATGATTGGATATAAAGTAACAACGTTAACTGAATTCAGACTGCTTTTATGGCCATCGATGATAGAACTATACGAAAATCGCGATATTCAAATATGGATCAGTTCCAATACCAACAAACTGCGTTTTATCATTACTGACTGCCTGTCGAATCCAAAAGGAGCGTATACGAACATTCGTGATTATGAAAACCGAGACCCTAGCGCCATCAAGGTTGAATTCGTTAGATGGATTGTTTCAAAGACCATGCCGGATCGTAAGAATAGCAATAATATTTTAGTCATTCTCAGGATACAGGAAATGTTTTGGGAGATATGCGGGATCTGTGCAAAGAACTCTCAAAATCAAAACAATGCAGTATTGATTACTGATAATCCAGAAAAGTCTAGCGATGACTGTCAGCTACTGCATCCTAGCGGTACTCCTAAGGAAGTGATACAGCCTGTCGATGAAAAGTATTACAAGACCGTACCGCATGTTGTTTTTGCCAATGGCAGTTTTGCTATGAAGCAATTGGCTCTTACAAACAAGACTGATATCGATTTGGGAGAAGTCAAAATGGCAGCGGCCCTTCCACATATTGTCAGCGCCTGCAAATGGCGAGTGCTGAAGGTTAACTCAAATTTTGCAATACTTGCATTCACACGAAACGAATTCCGAATCAAATGCAGTGACATTCTGACTGTTATGAAAGTAGCTGGTAAATATGATAAGACTATCATCATTAACACCTCGGAAGTGTCAAAGAATTACCAGCATAAATTGTTTGGTATTTACATTCCGCCGAATTATCAAGATCGAATCTTCA
This sequence comes from Weissflogia rhopalogaster, assembly GCA_019419845.2. Classification (NCBI taxonomy): domain Eukaryota; kingdom Metazoa; phylum Arthropoda; class Insecta; order Coleoptera; family Staphylinidae; genus Weissflogia; species Weissflogia rhopalogaster. The sequence goes on along the minus strand of WSZQ02093172.1, from coordinate 15,168 downwards.
TTGGGCCGTATGGGTGTGATGAAGATCATGGCTTGGAAACATTGCGGTTTGTAAACAATGAGTTGATGAACACGGAAGCATTTAATGCGATGCGTGGCATTAAAAATGTTCCGACGACCGGATTATGGTACCAGCAGGTTGGGCGAGCTGCAGAATCAGCTCCAGTAAAGGCACCTGTAAGTGATTCAGTGATTGATCTTACTGATATGGACGAGGTGATGAATCTGATGCAGGGGTCCGATATTACGATCACGCCTACGCCAGTTTCTTTCAGTTCTGCGAGTAACAAAGAGAAGCGAAACTCTAATGCACAACCACCTCCGCAGAATGAAGAGATGGTGTTCATAGAAAAAACGGACGGTAGCAATAAGATTCCAACATCAGCAAGTTTGCTCATCCCTTGTCTACAACCTGACAAAACTGTGAAGTATCAGCATGTCAAGCTGAATCTTGCACCGAATGTTTCAAAATCTGCTCGTGGCTTTGAACATGTTAATGTTGATCAACTTGAACCGCCTGAACAAAGTCCAACAGCTGTTCCTGATGTTGACAACCCTGTAGAACAAAAGAAGAGAAAAATAAGCATTGATTCATCTGAGAATATATATGAACAAAAGCAAAGTTTGATGGATACAATGACTTTGAATAACATCATCGCTGGTGCGAAGAACTACTCTCCCGACGAGTTAGAAAATTGCTTCGCTACACGACTCACCATCATCATGCGACAGATGAAACTTTATCTTCCCAGATCTGCGAAACCAATTTGTTTTCGCCTCAATTTCGGCAATGGGATCATCCTTGCGTATACTCACAACGGATTGGTGTTTGTCTACTGGCCAGGCGATTGCCAGAAACGGTTTTGTTTTCCTGGCTTGGATGCGGCTGTCGAATGGTTGAGTCGGTAAGGGTTCAGTTGATATTCATCTTTTAATTAAGGGTTAAAATATAAATTTTATTGCAGTGAATTGCACGAGGTGTTCATTTGTGTACCGTCCACATTCCGAATAATGGTAACACCAGTTGGGCCCGCGCATTATTTCGAATACATTAACCGTGGCATCATTTCTCAGAAGTATTTCAGGGAGATTTGTGTAAGTACATGTCCTCATATTTGCGGTCATTGAGTCGTATAATACACATTTGCATGTTTTACACTCGTTTTTCCTACCTCTTTTGCAGATAATTGGAGATTTTGGCATAATGCGATTATCCGAAGCGGAAAAGTACTTGATGTTCGATGATGCGCAGGTTGCCAAACGGTGTCTGCGTATGACCACCGATAAGAATGTGAAATTTAAGCGGGCTATTAATCAAATTATAGATTGCAATGATATGACTAAAATAGAGTTCCAAAAAAGGGTAAGTAACATTTTTGTAATTTGTACAAATCATAGTATGCTGTCTCCCTAATTTCATGTTTCCGCATTTCTCTTGATATTTCTACACTTATTGGGCCTAAATAAGGTAATTTGATGTATCTTGTTGAACTGGCAGCCTGCGTAACAGGGAAAAAAAGATTTCTTTTTCGCTGGGTCAACTTTCTTTTTAAGATATTGTTGACCCAATGTTCGCGATATCCATTTTTTCCTGCTATATACCTTATTGTTTGTAATCGAAATTTGTGGGTTAGATTCAACAAGTAAGTCTAAAAACCAAATCAGTGAGTTATATTCAACAAGTAAGTCTAAAAACTAAATGTATCAAAAAGTAATGTACATACTTTGGAAAAGAATTAGTAAATGGTTTTTCTGCTAAGAACTTATAATTTTCGAAATTGTGACACCCCTAATGAATTGCAATGTATTTTTCTTAACTTCCAAAAAAATGATTCAAAATACCTTCTTAGAATTGCGGAATATATTTGGGTTTTCCCCACCGTTAACTCAAGTTACAGTATTATATTCTCATACCATACGAAACACTTTAATCTGTTTGCAAACCCTTTACATTAAGCCGGGGTGTAAAAGTATTACAGTGGGATATAATCCGATTGTTCTCCGCCCCTCAGGTACAGGATTTGATCAAGCGTGCGAAAGCGGCTGCGGATCAACCCAACGTTCCGCAATCACCCGGCAGTTCATTGACGCAGGAAAGTGGTAAGGCGCGCAAATCAACACCCCCGACGTCCGCAACACCAATGCATAATGAATCGGAGGTGATTTGTTTGGATTCGGACGAAGATCACGAAGGAACATCAAGTGCAAGTCAATCAACGCCGCCAGCGCGAAAGGTTACGGCGGTGAAGCGCTTCGATGCTATCCGGACAAAAGCCATGCTGAGGCCTGCGAATTTTAGTAGCATGAAAATGGCGACGCCAGTGCGTAAGACCGCAGGCGATGATTCCGTCATGCAGATCGACCTCACACACATGACGACGGAAAAAGTGCGGGAGTTGCTCAAAGGACACGAAATCGGCGATAATATTGCTCTGACGAAGGCACAGGTTAAACGACTCCGTGCTCTCTCACGCAATACATCCACGTCTACAAAGGGAAAACAAAATGGCATCGCTTAAGTGGGAGAAAGCAAATAATTAGTAATTTGTTAATAGTTTAGATTGTTTCTATTTTTTGTTTCGTTTTCTTCGCTCGATATTTACTCGCAATTACCGATAATTTCATTTATTCCCTCCACTTTGAAGAGGCAAAGTGGATTTGTACATAATTTACCTTAGATCGTTTACAAGTATAAAGCGGCAAAATTTGCACTTAAGTTCTAAGAGTGTAAGAAGATAAATGTGATAATAGAGTTACGATTCCACACGCAGCATGCGGACTTGTATGTTTAAGGCCCTTCTGTTGAATAACAATATTGCCGAATTTATTATGTCTGTTTGAGTGAAAACCACAGAATGAACCCTATCCTGAACCCCCTAAAATTTAAACGATTAAAAATAGATCATCGCATTGTGATAATCAACGTGCGTGTCTGGTGGATGAGGACATGCGACAAGTGACACTCTGGTCCACCCCTTTTTTCTACGACCGCTATGGCAAGTAAGGGTATGTGTATTTGAAGGTATGTCACATGATGGTTTGTGTGGGCGCAATTAGTTGGCGTAATTGCAGGGTATGACCGCATGCTAATTGCGCGCACAAATTTATTTTGTGTGTTTTACTGTGTGAACTGCGGAAATTCCGAATTTACATGCGATATCAAATATCTGGAGTTTTTAATTATATTTTGCGTAATTTTGTTATGACATTAATAGTTTGCAGGTAGATTTATGTTGAAATTAACATTACTGTTGCTCCTTATTCAAATTTATATTTTATGTTATACTTGGAAATTAGTAATCGAATAAAGACTAGAAAATCGAATGAAGGATTTGCAGAGTGAGAACATAAAGCAAAATCACTCCTTACTTAGTCTAGGGGGTGGACCAAATTTGCTCCAGGGGATCCGTATTGTATTATTAGGTATCATTGAATATATTCATTTACCTTCAATTAATATATTCATTATATTATGATATCTCGAAAACTATGAGAAGTAATGCAAAAATTCTTTAAACTGAAATTTCTATAACGCTGAAGGTTTTCGAGATAAAAATTGTTTGTTGATCTTTTTAGCATCTCTTCTTTAAGAAAAAAGTCATCCTTGATTAGTTTAGTTCTCAGGATAGCTTGCAATTATATTTTCTGAAACTAAGTATTGAATATCTAGGAAATTATCAAACTATTACCAGATGCGTTTACATTCATTATTACAAATATTGCCCTCTATCAATTGTCTTCGGATTTTCTTGTGAAGAAAAATTTCATTGTATAATGGAAAAAATCTGTATTTATAATTCACCCCCTTTATTTGACAAAAAAATTAAAGACTCCGAAAGGAAAATATGGTGGCAAATGAAAGAGGAGAGAAAAATGATTAAGCACAATGAAATCTTGAAAAAAATGATCATTATCCAAAAGATTGAGTAATTTGTCCTAATAAAACTAATATCTTAAATCTTTGATTTTCTTAAATTCTACATTTTCTCATTATTTGCGCAGTATTTAACAGGAACAATTTATTTTCTCGATGCTAAATACATTTACTATGTAACTTCCATTAAGTATGTATAATTCATCATAATTGTTCCTCACAGTGCATTAATATTATTCGAGTATTTTTTGGTGCAAGTAATAATGGTGGCAAATGAAATAAAAAATAATGAAGTGAACAATACCGTAGAACATTTAACTAGTTCACCAGATTTGGTGAAATTAGACACTGATAATCCATAATATTACTAAAATCTATCAATCTAAAAACTATCAGTTTTCAGGAGAACATGCGTATTTTTTCTTAATGTAGAAGACGCAAATTATTTATTTTAAATCGTCTGAAGGCCAAAACTTTTAAAATAAAACTAAAAAAGACATAAATTAGCATTATACATAATATTTTACATGGTGAAAATCAAAGATCAAAAGCATAAAAATCTCTATGAAAGAAAACTAAGCAAAAAATCTTTTCAATAAACTCACATGACAAAACCCTATATATTTGCCTAGGTAAAGCAATACCTTGACTATCTATACCCAAACCGCGACGTGCGACGGGGTGAAGAGATGCAGAATCTTCAAATCTTTGAATGTGTAGCAGATGTCAGAGGGATGAATTGTTGGAAATTTTCGAACAGGTAAGTCCGGAAGAATGCGAGTTGCGCCTTTGCTTTCTATTCACATTCGTACTGTCGTCATCTACAAATTTCTAAATAAATCTCATTTCTAAATAATTCAAATTTATTAACATTTGAACGATTAATTTCTTTAAAATAAATTTGAAAATATAGTTATGTATTTTTTAATATAAAATACAACGCTTTATTTTATACTGTGTTATTTCGAAAAGTTTATAATTTGTAAGATGTCAATTCTTATTATGTTGTGAATAAAAAGGAGGCAAGAATAACTTGAAATTAAAGTTGTGGTACCCCGATATTACCTGGCTCACCAGGTGCTCGGTATTACTGCCTGCGCAGCGCATGCGTGCGCCCCCTGTTCAAACTTATAAATGGGACCGTTGATGGTACCGTGTTTACATTCCGCTCGCTGCTAGCGTAACGCGCTCGACTTACGAAAGCAAAAAATCACCGGTTTTCGCAGTCAGTTGCCGACTCTCACGTGGTGCGGTTGTAATCAGTAGTTCTACTTCTCGTGGTGTAGCGTGCTTTCGTGACAGTTGCTGTTAATATCGAATAGTGCCCAAATATCTGCGTAGGTACCATCTAAAGACAATCAGTGAACAATACCGTTAAAGTGTGAGGAACATTTGCAGTGCTACATTTTTGCCTGTCTGGCTCGTTTTTTTAACTTTGACTCACACTCGCAATGGCTCGCTCCGAGACTGACTCATCCCAATATGCCAAGCTGGACCCTACCATCTTTCGTGACAACCGGGTGCTCTTGAATCTCATCCGTGACGAACATTTATACGTGCCGTCTTTCAATTACTTCAACAACTTCCAGACGGATTTACAACCCTTCATGCGTAAGGTTGTCACCACTTGGATGCTGGAGGTATGTCAATCGACCATCTTAGATATTCAAAGTATCTATGGTATTTTGATGTCCTCAATTTTATGGATAATTAGATGTCATTTGTGGGTATTGTAATTTGCACTTGTTTGCTTTGCAAATCTGAAGGTATGCGAGGAGCAAATGTGTGAAGATCAGGTACTCCCGCTGTCAATCAACTACATGGACCGCTTCCTCTGCGTGTGCAACATCAAGAAGCAGCAGCTGCAAATGCTCGGTGCTACCTGTCTGCTCCTGGCATCGAAGGTGCGTTCATCGTCGCATCTTCCCATTGACCTGCTCTGTGCTTACACCGACTACAGTGTCACGCACGAGCATATTTCGGTAAGTCGCAAATATTTCAATGCTTTTGTGATTCACAACTACCTTCAAAGCATAGCGCAGTTTTGAAGGTACTCTCGCAAATGTTGACCTGCCATCAACCGTGAAATATTCTATTGTATCCTTCGGGATTTCGTGGTATCAAACACGATAATAAATACTAAATGACTTTGAAAGAAGCTTTTCTTAGTAAGTTTTCTTAGTGGTATGCCTGTGGTGCAATTAGAATTATGAAATTAGTTGCGGTCGCTTTTCGTGTTTCATCTTTGTGACGTAAACATGTCACATTCGTGGTCAGCGTCGTGTCCGGGAAGTGGAGACAAGGTGGTTGCGCACGCGCGTCTTAAGACATTAGATCGGTAGATATGTGAAGGTACACCCTATACGGAAAGGGACAATTTATATATCAAGCATATCGAGAAGGCACCTTTCTTCTTCCTTTCCTTTTGGTTGCGGTTTGTACGCGAACACGCGCGAGCAATCATCTTTGAGATCCCCGCTGATAAAGTCTCTTCAAACAGATATTACATCGCCGGATATAACTTGATGACCCTGGCATACACAATCCTTGCCTTCCTAGGGTGTCGTATCTCAAATAGTTCACATCCTTTCGAAGTACCCTGGTAATGGTTTTGATACATTAACATTTCACTTCCTTTCACCTCCTTTCCTGCCTGGGATGAGATTGAAGGTACCAAAATTTTACCCCTTTCCAATTCTTCCTATTTCCTTTCATGTTCACACTTGCGCAAAGGAAACTGATTTATGAATATCTATGAATAGTCTCATCTCATGGGGAGCGCCTCCGATATCCGTTTATTTTCTATTCAATACTAGTTTCTTTAAGGGTGTAAAGACACACTCTCAAAGTGCACCTCATCATAGATTCAAAATTTATGCCTGTTCCGGTCCTATAACTTTTTCTTATCTCGTCGGAACTCATCCCTTTTCTATTATTCGGGGCGCTCGGGGCCCGTATCGGAATGGGAGCTAAAAAGATGGGACCGGACTTTGAACAAAAGAAAACTAGTCTTTGTGAGAACACCCATGACCACTCATTTTTCGTATTAAGTTTATAACTGCAATCGGGCCCCTATGGATTGATTTTTGTCCCCTAAAGTGTGGGAAATTATTTAACAAAGTTTCCCAATTTTTGCAAAAATTTCGTCCCCATTTTGAAAACGGTTTTATCGTGCTACCGCCATAAAACCGTTGAAGGAAGTTGCAGTTATTCATTATCTTTCTTTAGGGGTGTTTTCTGGAACATCGGTTATTCTAAAGTAGTTCGTTGCAGTAGCGCGTAATCATCAAGCGTAAACTAGCGACATATGTCTTGGAAATTTAATGCACCCGCCAAAAGAACATTTGGTCGTCTTCACTCGTCTTCAATGCAACATCGATTAAGTCCTTATTATCATACAATAGGTGTGAAATCCATAACGATCAAACTTCATTCTAATTGATTATTGCAGTCAATACAATTAGTTCGAAGGGTTAGCCGTCAAAAGATCATTCAAGTAGAACATCTTCAAAGTAGGGCAGATCTTTTTTGAAATCTAACCGCACATCGTTAAGTGAATACGGAAGCGATTGGTATTATTAGTTACACCACGAACTATAAGACCTTCCTTATTCCTCTATAATTTATTTTTTCTTAGTGTATCTTTTTACTTGCTATAAGTTTCATCAGTTTGTAACTGATATTTTCAACCGTTGCAACTCGGAAGTGCAACAGTTCCGATTCCCACACCCGTTTGGGATACGTGGGACACACTGCAGTTTCTCGCGAATTTTCTTGACCTTTCCCTAAGCTTTCCCACGTCTAGGACGCCCTTTTACCCTACGCCGAACACCCATAAATACATGCAACATGTCTCCCTAGACATCTATTGTCCTACCACGAAGGTAAGCCCTCGTTGATCGAAAACTCATAGAGAGACTGCGGATAAATATACGCGGTGCATTTATTTACAACCCTCCTCAAGATTGCGTCCCTAGAAATCTGGATAACAGTAGGAATCAAACCCTAGATGCATTCCTAGACCAAAGGTTCTCACAATTCATTAGTTGATTTCAATGAGGATTATTGGTTTTGCATATTTTGCGGTTTCGTGGTCATAGGGACATTTCGGGGACAATTTCATGGTAACCGCATGACAAATACGATGACGCTGCAACGTTTTCGTCTGTTTGTTGCAGAGCTGGGAACTGCTGGTATTGTCCAAGCTGAAGTGGAACCTCGCGTCGGTGACGGCCTTTGACTATGTTGACCAAATAATCAGCCGCCACCCATGGCGTGCCCATCAGGACCTTCTGCGACGTCATGCGCACACCCTCATCGCTGTGTTCTACACCGGTAAGTCACCTCATTTTATTATATAGCACTGTATGACATTCCATCAAACTCAATGGTAACCCTCGATAATTGGAAGATATACTGTGTTAATATTGAACTTTCACGGGCATAATTGCAATCGAATTTGCCGATGAGGTCACCCTCGCCTTTGATGAACTAATTGCGTGGTTGACCGGTTCATCGGTGTTTTATGGGTTTTTTAAATTTGACATCTGCTAGTTCTGCTATCCTGCAGTACTTTCTGCGCTTGGAAGCATTGAAAGACAAGGTAACCAGCTGCAGGACTGCATTCGGCTGCGTTCCGATAGCTGCCTTCTATGAACAGGCGTTGCACGCGCGATTTTATTACACTCGAGGGTGTCAGGGGTGGTTGACTGGTTCTGCGCTCTATAAGGTGCATATTAAAAGGTGTGGGGTCACCGCCAGAGGAGGACCCACGTGGGTTATATTGAAAGAGAGAGTCGCCACACCACCGAACCAGTTACCAAACACTTATGAGCAGCAGGCAAATTTTCACTGTACAACACCAGCAACAGATGCGTACGCAGGATTGAAAGCGTTTCTTTCGGCACATACACGCGTTCTGATTTCGTGGTGCGTGTGTCCAGGTGCAGCGGAAAGCACATGTCGCGTTGCGAAATCGGGGCATTTAAATTTAGCATATATTTTTTTTAAATTTAAAGGGCCGCAATTCACTTTTGCAAGCGCATTTACTGTAGATTACACACACAGCCAGATGCCTTTTATATAATGTAATCGAAATATGATGAATTCTTCAAAACAGTCTTCTACAAAATAGGAATCACTTCAAGATGGTTATCAGAGTGATTCCGATAGTTATGACGGGTGTCTCTGACTCCCGTTTTATTTAACTTTCTGATAGTGATGCCGGCAGCTGGCGGCAAAGCCAATAATCATTGTTTGAGCAAACAAAGCGACCGTCTCGTAAGTCGCCGAATGCAAAAGGGCACATTTATATACACACATATCTTGAAGGTGTCACACGTGGTGTGCATTATTGCATTCTTGGTTGTCCAGTAGTCGCGTGCCATTTACAAACGGGGGTGTCCTTCCTTCATCTTACCTCACCCTCTTAGCAGTAAGATGAAGGGATCACCTGGCAGAGAAGGCCGGGGGTTACCTTAAGATGCTCGCAGACACAATAGTAGCCCTTCGGGGGGTACGTTCGCAAGATCGCAGACGGTATTGTTCGCCAAAACGCTTTCATTGTCGAAAAATAAAGGAAACCGAAACGACATCCGTGTGTGTTGGTGCAGACGACCTCCGATGGCAATTTTTTTTTCAAAGACGCAAAACTCGGGCACGCTTATGCCAGGTCGGGATTTTTTGATTCACGATACCGGGCTCGCCAGCCAGGTGGGGCTGACGAAAACCATGCGTGTGTCGTCGTAGTCGGGCGAGACAGGGTGCAGGCCTCTATTATAATCGCGTAAGAAAGCAAAAAATCTTTGCATGCACTTCTTTTGTGTCCTTCCCCCGTTGGAGTACCTCGAGAGCAATCGAAGGGTGAGGTACCGTCAAGGTATATCATAAGACTCGCGTCCCTTACGCGACTTTGAACTCGTGTCGCTTGTCTGGTTCAAACTTCACTCAACCCTCTGGTGGCTTAACCCTTGTAAATCACGGTTTACCAGCTAAGACTTAAACAAGTCTCTGCCCGTTAGGCTAACTGCCACTTGTAATTCAAAATTAGCTAATTATTAGATTTTCACAATCGAATTCTGGTTTTTAAAAATAAAAGGCAAAACTAAACATCCTAAGATTGAAAGTAGCATATGTTCGGTCTATCGGCACGCGTTACTTTGGGGTCATAAAGCACCTGAAAGTCAACCACTACACCCCCAACATTGTCTAAAAAGCAATCAGCTATTAACCAGGGTGCTGCCACATCACACGCATGACCACGTCATGCCCCCATTTACCAGGAAGTCGAAAGTTTTTATCGTCGCGTTTCGTGAGCATTGGCTACGCAAACGCTATGTGTAAATATTCGGGAAACAGACACCTGACTATATATTTGAATCAACATGCACACCTACATTCACTAACGCCGGATCCAGATGTGAAGGTATGCCATCAAGCCAGATATAATCAACCTCAATAATTCCCTTATTCCAATTTTTGTTGGGAATTGGTCGAAAATCAGTTATAAAGTCACATCACATTTTCATACATACCTACAAGTCATACCAAGTCATGCCATGTAAAATATCGTTATGAAATATAACAATGCGCAAATGTCGGCAGAGAGAAATTGTGCGACATATTTTTGGGGTGAAGAATAAGAGGTGCCTAATAAGGCGCAAGCGGTACCCAGGTGGGCACGACAACAATAACTGTTTGCGTTGCACATACCACGTGGGTACGTGGTGTTTTCTTACGCCTTTGCGCAACAAACCGCGATGGGGACGCGACGCGTCCCCTTACTACTACGTTTGGGTGCGCCACCTTTGGGAAAATTGTCTCAGAAAACTCGTAATTTGCACCTGGCGTTTTCGACCTAAAAATTTTCAACTAGAAATATTCCACGAGTAATTCTAATCAAATTAACATCTTCTGTATGATAATACCATCAAACATGGATGGAATAATTTAAATTGTCCTTTTAAATTGTGGAGACCACTGACCGATGGTCAGTTCAAGAGGTGAGGGCACTTAACTCCAGGTGTGTTTTGCAACTTGTTACAAGTTACTTGTAACTTGTTGGTGCTCCTAGGTACTTGGTTTGCAGCTTTCAAAGTCGATGTCCTGCATCATAGGGGCTATGTTCTTATATTATCTGTTTGTATCTAGTTCTTTCAACTTGGCATCGTTCTTTCACCTCTGGAAAGGCAGGTGATCTTGTTAAAGATCTTGAAGAACCGCCAGTAGAAAGTTTCAATAGTATAAATTAATAATTGATGCATATTTTTATACCGGTAATCGCCAACTGATGTCTACAGCAAACAGTGTGCGGAGGGAGGCACGTGCGGCACGTGGCACGCAAACCATGAACCGATCTGTTGTCGTCCCAAGACGGGGCGATGTGTACCGATGCGTAAACTCGGGCGCGTGTTCTGTCTTAAGTTAAGACTACTTCCGGAAAACGCCACACTTACGATCAACAGATAAACGTAATTCATCCACAATGCTTGATAACATGTACTATAAACACCTTTAAAACTCATCAAAAGGGGGGAAGATACTTGTAAAGATAGATAATGAGGGTTAAAGTTAAAATAACGTTAAAATGAAATAAAAAGGAGTAGGAAACTTCCTCCTAAAAATAAAAAAATGTAGGTGGAATAAACTAATGACCGATAAGACAAAGAATAAATATTTATATATTTATGAAATAATCTTTTGTCTCTACTTTTTATGCCATTATTGCCGGAGGCAAAGAAAACAAAAACATTCGTCTGTCGATGTTTGTAAACATTTCAAGTTTCAAGGTTTTTCGGCGTTGGGGCCGCCTACGAAAGCGCGAGTAAGAGCACTTTTGTTGCTTGTCCCACCATCAATTCAGCAATCGGCGGGCAGCAGCCGCCAGTAAGGAGAGGCTGATGGTGGGACATTCGAAGCCAGCTGCGGAGCGCGAAGATTTTTCGTGGCGCGTAATCGAAGACATCTCGCGGGCGCGGGGCACCCCAGTTGAACGCAAGGTGCATGTGTGACGGCGGTGTGCGTACCTGTCTGCCACCTGCCGCATTCATAATTGCCGTCCACACCGCTACGATGCAGGATACGCAGCCACAATACGGCGTAGTACTACTACGACGTGGACGTGTTGCACGTGAACCAGTAAACTAAAAACCGGCGAAAACAAAAAGACTGCGGGGTTTTACAACTTGCAACGATGTTGTGGAGTTGGCAAAGTGGCAAAGTCGTCAAGAGTTGGGACACGCGAAAATATAACTCATCAGGAAGCTCGAGCACAGTTATAATTAGGTCTAAACATATATTTAGGCAGGCAAAATTGGGGCTTTTTAGTGGGGTAGGTCTTGTATTGTTAGAAATTTAAAGAAATTGATTTTTAATTGATTAACTATCATATAATACGAATAGGTTTCTAGAGAAATTTTCTTGATTTGTAATGGAATTGTATTTATATTTATAGTTATGTCAGTTTTGAAACCAAAACAGTTTCAAAACTTACTTCAAAAATCCAATCTCCGACACGTATTACAAACAATGTACCATTTGATTTTTAACATGGTACCAAAAATCTTTTGCAATACTTTTTTATCATATTTTCTGACATTTCTAACAGTAAACAACATTTTGCTACCTGATATTTACATAGAATCTAAACACTCGAGACCCGACTGAATTTTACCTGCGTTTATCCGAAAAAATTTCGCAAACAATTCTCTGGAATACTTTCGCTTTAGACAAGTTTGAAGCCAAAACTCGACAACTCATGACAAAAGCGGTGTTGAAAAAAATATAAAGATTAATACAACGTCGTTCTTTATCAAGGTTTTTTCTCTCTCCAAACGCATCGGTGTTGCGCCAGGTGTGCACGCAACCAACACACATGCACATTTTATTGAACAATTTCTACGCTACCTGTTCGTAGTTGCATAACAGCGTGTTAAGCAGCCTTAAGTTAAGTACCTTCCAAGCAAGTAGACGAGCAAGAATATAGAAATAGGTAAAACGTCGGTTACCAACGTACTGAATAACGAGTACCTTGTTAAGTACATCTACGAGTACCAAGAGTACCAAAAGGCTGAAGTAAACGGATATGTAAAGTAGTGGTGGATTCCGTTACAGGCCGTTTAGGGCGTTCACCCCTAAAAAGGGTACCTACCTATTGGGGGCACTTTCGAAAATCTTAAGATGTTGAATATCTCTATCATTTCTACGCCCTTGTCCCATCGTTTCTAATTTCTTTCCGTTGTATTGTTACAGAAACCAACAGCATTCTAACGCCGCCATCTTTGATCGCTGCCGCCTGCATTTCCTCAGCGTACCGCGGGCTCAAACTCTCCGTCCCCTTGATTGTCACACGGGACATTTGTGCCGCTACCGGTGTTGAGGAAACTATGCTCGAAAATCTCGTTCAATTCGTTGACCAGATCGTCGAAGGTGCTGTCGTGCAGAATCCTGAACCTAGACAGGTTCAAGATAAATACGTTACCAGCACCGAATTCGAAAGTCCCACCTACGGCCAACCGGAAACTCCCACAGAAGTCGACAATGTTTACTTTTAAGCTAATCATGCAGTGATTTACCCCAAAAATCACTGGTTATTTGTTGTCGATCGATTGTTAACTCGCGTTATTTATTTTTAAGAATAGTTTAAATTTTGTGTGCCTTTTGACAGAATGAAAATGATCTCACCTTTTTATAACCCAAACACAGCAACAAATTATAAGAAAATGCCATATTTTACCAGGTTCTTTTTTTCTGGTGTGAAAAACTTATACTTAAAATTTAGGGCATTATCTATGATCTCAATTAACACACCTTGTACTTAGTTATTAGACTAAACTATAAGTTCTCGATTCTGTGATTTAATCAAAGATATGTTTAACCAATGAATGTTTAACAATAACCGCAAAGAAAAGACACAAAAAAGTATAAAAAAGAGCAGATGAGAAAATCCGCTAAAATGCGTCAAAATTTCGTACATATTTAAGTTTTTGATTGCTTTTTTCCTTCATTTTTTGGCAAATTATGTCCATTTTTATATCGGTTTGTTATCTAGTCGTTAATAATTTATTGTATTTTTTGTATATTTTATTATTTCCTGCACATGTATTTTATGTGACATGAAAAAAATGCTACAGCTAATAATAAGTTGATTTAAGATATATTAATACGTTTAGCACATATTTATTGTAATATTCTTGTCGCTGGTATTTATTTTGCGACCAACCAAAGGTTTTTTACCCCATTTTTATTCTCACTTTATATTCGCCTTCATTAACATAATGTTAAGCAGTTAGATGTATTATTTACACACGAGAATGTGTCTTACTTTTTCTACATGTTTTTGTACACTTTCTTGACACTTATTGTAAGATTTTACGTACATGGAGAATGATAAGAATATGATTGGAATCGTACAACTGTTTCTTCTCTTGTAATAAAAATGATTTGAGCATTACATTCTCGGTATATGCGTATGATATTTTTACAGGCAGCAGGAGTGTGTTCGGAAAGGGGTTGAACTAGTTTTCAAGGGATTATTGTGTTGAGCTATCTGCGCGTTGTGCGTGAATAGTTTGGTGTCGCAACTGTTGGATAGAGAAATAGGACGCCAGGTGGTAGCTACATTGCGACGCACTGCGCACGATTGTATAAAACAGGTTCAATTTTTTTAAGGAGTGCAGGATCATTCAAAGAAAGAAAATTTGTACATGCCTGTATCACGGCAGATGCTATTTTCAAAAAAATGATTCACTTCTTTATTTTTGAGTGAAATGAAGGACCATGATGCTATTAACAATAAAAGAAGTGAATAAAAGACCCAAGTAAACATAGTTGATGTTTTGTAGTGTATTATATTATTTATCGTTCTGAATGTTGATTTACTCAAAAGTCTAGAATTTGTTTAAATGTTCGAGCACAATGAAAAGCATAATTTTATATCGGTATGGAATATAAAATTAGCAGGGTCCGATTTTTTTTTCTTAAAATTTGTTAAGTACCAAAAAACGTATGCAAAAATATGGAATGAAACATCAACAAAACAACAGTTATGGTAATAGCAAGAAAAGAGATAAAAATGAACATCAAAATAGAAAATATCAAGTAAGATGATGATAAAGAATAGTAATATTTAGGATCAATTATTAATAGAAATGGGAAAGTAGAAGCAAATATCAACTTCAGGATTGCGCATACCAAAAATACATGTTATGCACTTTGTAAAGTAATATCAAAGAATAAATCAATAAAATAACTATAAATTAAATAAATAAAGATATCTTTAATATACTTAAAAAATAA